>PQWD01010071.1:0-98191 GCA_019425675.1 Leucinodes orbonalis | reverse complement strand
TCAACGACTAATTAATATCATAAAGTTATTATCAAATTCTAATAAATCCTTTTATTCTGCCTCTTATTTCATCTTTACAAATAACACTCAGATATCCCTATCCTCTACTTGCTTCATACATACTCCACTTGCGCCTTCCACAAGCCGTTCAGACATTCTGTCTTTAACAATCGTAAAAGTAAGCTAAACAAAACCTACCGTAGCATATTTGAGCATCTCCTTGAGCGCTTCGACTTCTTGTCTGAGTTCGCGGATGATCCTCGCGTTGGATCTTCGTTGACCACCGCTGTTCACGATACGCTTCGCCCTGTCGGCGTATCTCAGGGTCGACAGTGTCTCCTCGTAGTTGTCGCAGCCTGATACTGTTGCCACCTGTTGGGTAAATAAATAAATATCCATTTACACAGCGCCATCTAGACCCAAGTTAAGCGTGAAGCCTGTATTATGGGTACTAAAACAACGATAAACCCATTTTTTATTGTAAATACATACATATATACATAGAAAACACCAGACCATTACAAACAGACATGTTCATGCACACAAATGTCTGTACTCGCTTTGTATGTAATGAATCGCACCGGAACCCTTGGTGTTGCAGTTGACCCCTCAACCGCAACACCAAATGGTCGTCATATATTATACTTTAAGCTTTTTAATATTCAAAAGTTAGTCAATAATTATCTGTCGACATAACCCATCTTTTTTGTTTTTAAATCCAATAAACCTACAGACAATGAAACTAAGTAAAGAGCTGGTAAGAAAGGTATAAAATTCTAATTTTCGGTAAGGACACCACAGTTTAATTACTAGTATAAGACAACTATCGTCTCGGCAGAGCAGCGTTGACGAAATACAATAATCATATTTAGACATATCAACATCCATCTGCCATTGCATGTCAGGTGAGCATTCTGAATATCCCGTTTACCATAACAAAAAATGAATTGTGTAAAATGTATGCAGTTGAAATTTGAAGCGGCAACAATCAACAAATTGTAAAAAAAAACTAAACAGCGGGTATACTTTAAATAAGAAATTTATTAACAGACAATTATAGCAGCTTCCATAGCAACATGCGTCCGAACATCACGTTATTGATTATTGCGTCCGTTGTCGACTACCGTTGACGTCAAATTCTTCACCAAGTGCGGTCAATAATATTTTATACATATCAGACGAACTAGTCATAAATTGAAGCCTTACAATACTAGACTATAGACGTCCACAAAATGTACCCGCTATTTTTGCAAGACGATAATAGTTGGCTAATATTAACGATCTAAGTTCGATCCATTTTTTTTCTAAATATCTACTTCTGTTGGTCGCGATTGGTCTTTATAGCGTGCACAGACGCTCGTAACTCCAAAAGAGCGACGAGTGCATTGCCAACCTTTAGAAAGGGGAGGAAAGAAGGGACGGTGCAATTTGGCTTTCGTATCTCCATAAGTGTTAACAATAAAGCCTAATTTGAATAAATGGATTTGATTCAACGCTAGTCGCTTCACGCGGCCCAATCGTGCCGAAGCATAACTCTTCAACTTTTACTCTACGTGCCCCACTCACCATGACAGTTTTGCTGTCCCACCAAGGTTGTCCTTGAGCAGCCACGTGAGAACCGAGTCTCTGTATGGTACGAACTTGTCCTTGTTAGTCTTGCCGAGGACTGGTCCGCCAACTTCGATATAACGAGCCGAGGTTAGGACCTGCAAGAAAGATATCTAGTGAGTCGATTTAATATTTAACTATGAAGCATGCTTGGTTATGTGTAAGACTGGCCCGTCAAAAGAACCATCATATACGACCCGTCTACTACTAACCTAACTTGCGCACCTACAAAGAGATTCAAAGGTTGTGCGTGAAGTCGGACAATCTGTACTGGACCCGCGTGGACGACTAAGGTCTATACACCCTATAAGAGCAGTATCTGCAGGCTCATTCCCCTCGTAAGGACATATAACGAGCTAATAATGATGGATTCTCTTACTTGTTAATATTCGATCCTTCCTTAAGCCGATCGCCTACAGCGCCCGTCTTCACCGCTCTCTCGAACCAGCCAAGTCGACAAGCGACAGCCGCGCCACCTTTCCCCCGTCACGCCCGTGGCTGCATCGCAAAGCGTCTGCGTCAGCACCACGCTGAACACCGCGTGCGACCGCGACGACTCGCTGTTCATTGGTCGCTGCGACTGTCCGCGACTTGTTGCCTTCTGTCATCAGGTTGTCGATGTCCTGAGAACAAGAAAACAAATGAATAACGTTTACTATGTGTAAACTCGATACTGAGTCGTCTAGGTAGTTACCACTGCAGTGCCAGATATCGTCCGTGAACATTAGCACTTTTGTGTTTCGGAATGAAGGCACTGTAGCTTGTAAAATTATCGGTGGAGACCTAACATCTGTTGTCTCTGGTGTCGGGCGCAGTGTTGTTGATTCCCTAATGCCGCTTTGTCATGGTCAGGCGTCTCACTTACCATCAGGTGGTACGTCTGGACCGTTCTGTACACTAACGAAAAAACATTATTAATACTTAGTATCAAAAAGACAATGTACACATAAAATTCACAACCTGAAACAAAATGAAACGTGTTCAACACTTCAAAAATACCATTTTGGAAGCGCAATGCTTCCTATTCATTTCAATTTTTTTGTGCAATATAAATTCTTTTTTTACCAACCCTGCCCTGAAAACCGGTGAAATAATAACTATATAAAGGTCCTTTATTTGAGCGCTCGATGTATACAATTACTCCAATATTGTGACGAGCCCAAACTTCGCGGCGATTCGACCAAGTTCAGAGGCATGAAACTTCTCAGAGGCAAAATTAAATTTACCTTCATTCAATGTTAACTTAAGCCCTGATGAGACTCAGTACAGAAATTAATGAAAACTATTAAACTGTTTTCAAGTTTCAAGGTGACATTCCCTAAAGGAATGTTCGGTTATCCTATAATTATTTGGAAACTTTAGGGCACTACTATTGTACTGTCTACGTCATGTTCACCTACACGTAAATAGAATAAAAATTGTCATTAACTTTATTCCTTAAAACGTTCAACTTATTTAAATGATTCGTGACAATTTACCGAAAAGTCCTTGAAAGACTAGAATCATTAATCAGAGACATAAAAGAAATATCAATACCGCGATGTCTGCATTTTAATATAATATAATTTAGTATAACACTTAATTTGTTAAGATACAAGCGACTCAAAAAAAGTACCTTTCGATTGATTGACGGACAAAAATCCCGACAACCAATTCGTTTTTCTTTTGTTTTGCCGCCTCAATATACAAGCGGTTACAAAATTCACTGGCAAAGAAAATAAGGCTTTCGGGCACACGGTACACAAATTAAAGCATGAATACCATATTCAATTTGCCAAGAATATTTTGTATAACCTCCTTTGTTTTCTTCTTTATGTTTTTTGCGCGGTAGGGTCGGGAATACATTTAAATTAGGCTTTTTATACGAGTATAACCCTCTCAATCAATTCGAGGCGAAGGATTTGCAAGGATATCGCGCGGGATTACCATAAAGGACTAACTCAGCACTTTGCCTGTGAACCGCTGAACGGGTAACGATGTCTTAGCTAGCTTATATATTTTTTACTGACAATGAGACAGACGAGAGGGAAAATCACGGCATTTTATTAAATACAGGTTACTTATCATCGTCATCAACCGATATGTATTTTCTCATTAACGGTGAATAACGTACAAATATACATGATAAGATAAGATTTTCCATAGTAGTTTAGTGACGTATTAAGGCGAAAAATTTCTCCACCCTCGACAAAAATATAATGAAAAATGGTCCAAAAATGGTTTGCAAAAACACACCCTCACACACATGATCTCATACTTTAAGAAAAACATTGAATTTTAAGAAGACATTGACTGTTCTGATGATTTTTTAACAACGACCAAAGTGTTAAGGCTCAGAATTAAGATCCAATCCAGAGAAAATTATTATTTAAAATAAGTTGTTTTAAATTTTTAGATATACGAACAATAATACTAATAATACGTTTCAGCCGGTAAGACATGCTTATCATCAACATTATGAGTTCGTATACGAAACAAAAACAGCGTGGCCATTCCCAAGATTGGTGGCAACGCAAAGAAAAATCCGTTAAAAAGAAACACCCACGTCCGTACACATGAAAGAACGGCTGTCATATCTCTTCATTAAGAGAGAGGCTGTGCGAGAAGATGCGACCCACATGTAAGATTGGGAACGCTCGAACAACTGGTATAGGTAGTGTGTCGGTTACAAAACAACTGAAAGTAGAACACCCGGAATATTTCGTTGAAAACCAACAAATAGTTCAGAGCCAAACATATAAGAAACTCTCATCCGTAAAAGGAATTATGATTTGTTGGAACATACTCCAAATTGTTGGAATCAATAAATACAAGATCAAACTATGTTCTTGGTGAAAAAAAATCCCAAAACCTGACTTACGATTTCAACTATCCTATCTATATATTTGTGTTAAAACTTATTCTTACAAGAATTAAGAAATAAGCTCCGTTTTTGGTTTTCAAATTCCAGTGATATATTTAAATTCTGGTGTAAATATTTCACGACAAATAAACGCCGTCTAAAGCGAACAAAATGGGCGATTGTTTTTCCCGATAAATTGGGCTCAAGTGGGTGGAATTAAGCAAATCATCTCCACGGGCAATTATACGTATCGACAAGTGATACAGGCAACGATATTCGATTGGACCAATTATCTTGTACGAGGATGATTCAGGGATTTAGCTATTGTGCAAACGTACACTTCTGCTGCCTTATAATAGTTATAATTGACATCTCGGTGTAGATTCTTCAGTTTCAAAATCAGGCCAAAACAAATGGAAAATGAAAAATGTTATTTGTATTATGCTGTATGTGTATATAAGAGGAAGTGGTGTTTGTTAGTCTGATTTGGCAGAAATTTTGTTAAGGAGTTAGCTCAAAACTTGGAAACGGAGTAGGATACTTTTATTCTGTTCCTATGGGACTATTGAAAATTACACGTAGATAAGACTTAATTCAATTAAAAATGTTAGTAATCCGTCTATTAAACCCATAACTTTTTACCAATAAAACAGTGATACCATACGAATTCATCGAGTCTTTTCAGGCAACGTACGATATTATTCATTATAGCTATATGAAACCATACATATGCAAAGCCAAAGATAATCTAAATCTACGGATTATATTACATAGATATCATAATCCAATACCGCTTAACGGCACCTTGACGGAACTTCGGAATTTCGCAGTGCCCGAAACATTTGGATCGCATTAGCTTGGAAGGAGAGTTCAAGGATGGAAACCCTTCAAGGGTTACACTACTGGGATTACCAGCGACCTTTTAGCGATTGAAGATTTTCGCTGTGTACTTTTCATTTCGAAGAAAACTATTGGTGCGTAAAATCACGGCTATATCTCAAAAGGAGTAATCAGGGCGAATACAGGGCGGATGGTAAACGAAAAAAACACTACCACATTAATCTGCAGAAATGATCGTATTGAGCAGTGGTGGATGTCAAATCCATTTGAGATCTCTGAAAATGTAAGTTACTAACAAAACTATACATAATTATACTTTAAAAAACAGTCATCGACTTAACCGTGGCTCAGATTACTTTCAAGTTACAATTTACTAAATTTTAAATTTTAGCCGAGTGCTAGACTTAATGAACAGATTTTCCATCTTCACGCTTAACAGAATCCCTGAGCCGCCTCTTAATCTGATTTACCTAAATATGTATAACTGTATATCCTAAATAATGAAAGCGCGGTAAATCAATTTTCATATGTTTGCTTTTACAACTTATTCCAGAATAATCAAATGAGTTCACTAACTACGTTTTCCATGAAATAACCTTAATTTGGTAAAGAAGAAAGCTGGTTAAGAGCATTCGATCCATTACCGTAACAAGATTAGCGACTGTCTGCGGCAGTGCTAGGCCCAAGTTCCCAAATAGCCAGCTGCTCCTAACGCAAGAAGCCAAATTTGGAAAGTCTCTTCAATTACTATAAATTGAATTGATATTAATTGAAAGTTTTACTCCTGTCTTGAACTTAGGAATTGGATTTAAGGTTTTTAGGAGCTCGTAAATAATAAACGCTTTCTATCGTCGGTATTTGCAAGTTATAAAATAATTTGAAGATACATTTATTTCTTACAAATATTTGAAATTTATAAAAGCAATATCCTAAAAATACATGAATGTTTAGTCGCATAATGCTTTCATAATCAGTACATATTAAAATACTTTCATATAGTGCAATGTATATGAGAAAGTACTTTTACTGTTATTAGCAAAGTACACTCTCTAATATATTTGAAAATACAATGAATGCAAAAACTTGGCTTTCATTTCATTTTGATTCTAGCTACGGTCAGCCATCGATCATTTGTTTGCTGCTTCAGTGATACTAAATAATGTATTTACCAAATGGAAAAATTGAGTCTTTGGTGTTGGTTGTATTTAAAGTGAACAAAAATACGAACAATTTATTATTATATTCATATATTATTGTTAAAAATATAACAAGAATGTAGGTACATATTTATGTTTGCAACTTTTTGTTTTTAAATTTTAAGGATCTCATTACTAATTTATTTCAATAATGTTCCTGCTATAGTAAATAAATAATTACAACATTTACAACAATAATCCTATGACCCTCTCAAAATTGAGCAATACAAGAAGGGGTGTTTATCTTAATTTCTCAGCATCAGATAAAAAGCTTTATGGCACAAGGGCCCTGGGAGCCTATTCTAATAAAATCAACCGATAATACCATTCAGGTTTCCATTTTGTTTGTAGTTTTGTTTGAAGTAACATACAAACAAAACTACAAGTCGTTTTTGCTTTAATAAACTGCAATTCTTAACATATGCCAATGAACTTTATATTTGCAGACCAAATGAGATGACGTCAAGTTGGCGGGAAACCTCACTTAATTCTGATTGGTTATGTTATATTCGACGCTTGGAATTATATTTTGTAATATCATGTCAGTACTAGAACAGAATCCGTCGAAAAAGTGATAATACATTTAATAAATAAATGAAATCATCATCAGCTCATTAAACGTCCCCACCGAGGGCACGAGCCTACCTGTATAGGGTGATTAGGCCTTAGTCGTCCCGCGGGTCCTTGCGGGTTGGACGACTTCACGCACAACCTTTCTCTTCGAAGCGGCGCAGGTTTCCTCACGATTCCTTCAGCGTCGGATAACGTACATATATTTTTCGAAAATTCGAAAACACATTGGTACGTGGCGGGATTTGAACCTCAGCCCTCCCGGTAGGAGGGCAACACACCATAAATAAATGTAATAACAAATTGAATGATTCTCACGATAAACGATCTAGCTTGTAAAAATAGTATAAATCGTAATGTCGATCGTCTGTGATTGTAGACCCCCTGGCGACGATCCAAGTTTTCCCTGATTCTTGGGCTAATTCCCAACGGTATCCCTCTTCCATGCCGTATAAATAAACAAGATTCTATTTGGATACTCGGTCCAATTAGACAGTTGCGTTAGGGAAATTGTGAAAGAAAATAACGAATATTAACCGCCCATTTTATGACAAATTGCTAATTTTTGAAACTTCTGTTATAATATTAAGAACAGAATTTTATCTCATGTGCATGGTAGTTCAAAGTCACTCAACGCGCAATGGAGCGATCTATGCTCGGGTCTCTCTTAGGACAAGATCAGAAATTATTTAATCCGAAGAGAACTAAAGTTACCGACATAGCCCGCCGGATCAGCAAGTTGAGGCGGCAGTGGGCTGGCCATGTATGTCGCAGAACGATGGCCGTTGGAGCAGACGAGTTCTGGAGTGCAGACCACGTCTCGGCAAGCGTAGCGTAGGACACTGATGGACCGATGACTTGCGAAAGGTCGCTGGTGGAGGCTGGATTAGAAAAGCGGAGACCGGGATATCTGGCGCAAATTGGGGGACATTTGTCCAGCAGTGGACTGCGATAGGTTGAACAGGTGCATGGTAGTAAATCTTTTTCATTGAGAAGAATAGAATGACAGATTTAATTTAATGAAGGAGAAGAAAAGCCGCAAGGCAATGAAGATAAGCTGTAGGTTAATGTCAATCTAAAACCTAAATTTTGATGGTAAGAAATGTTATGTATTTGTCATAAAAAGGTTATTATATTTATTTCCATTTAAAACTTTAATGCCTAAGCAACACACTGTTAAATTAAAACATTTACACATCATAAAGTGAAATAAAAAGTACAAGTAATTATGCGAATAATAATATATAAGTGTAATATATCATATAACAGAAGTAAGTAAATATAAAGCAAAAAATACAAGACGGATAGTTCAAAGTGCAACAATTGCCTACAGGTCATTACCCTGTCGATGCGATTACAAACGTAAAATAGTTTTTATAAAATGAATGCAAATCGCCAATACTAAGGAATATCTTCATTTTTCTAGTTTAATACATACACACATCCCCTAATCACCCTATACGGGTAGGCTCGTGCCCCTCGGTGGGGACGTTTAATGAGCTGATGATGACATACACACATACGATTCCAGTACGTGCCCATAAAGGTCACTTTGAAATGTTTGTAATTTTTTACTGCCATGGGAGAGAACCCGGAACTGGAATTTGTCCAGTTTTGTAAGTTTACAATTTTAAATGTATAGAAAAGTGTTACATAGACATTTCAGGTCACAAAGCGGCGGGCGCGCCTCGAAAGTCATGATTTATGTTTATCGACGCGGAAAATAATATTAATGGTGGCAAAAAGAGTTGGGGGAACATAAAGGGGAAACACCTTGATGAATTGACACGAACGCGGAACCTCCGCACAATGCTTATAAAAATAGAAACATTACAATCACAAAAAAAAGATGTTTAAAAACAGTCTACTTTGCTGTCTGCCAATCGATTATTGCATATGGCATAGGGGTTTGGGGTGGTGCTGCAAAAACCCTAATGATAGAACTTGAAAGGGCACAGCGCGCAGTTCTTAAGGTGATACTAAGAAAGCCATTCATATATTCCACCAATGCCCTATATTTAGAGCTAAATCTTTTACGAGTTAGACAATTATTTATTGTTAATGCTTGTCTGTCCATCCACCGATCTGGCGTTAAACCAATTTCTTCAGGGAGTGGGAGACGAATTACTAATTTGGCTGTGCCACGTATTAAAACCAGTTTTGCCAAAAGATTCCCTCGTTACTGTCACGTCTCAGTTTACAATACTGTTTCTAAGAGATGCTGTTATAGTGATTTCACTGTGATGGGAGCGAAATTAAAGCTAATACAGTTTCTTTGTGCTCTTGACTATGACCAAACTGAAATTCTCATCCCAAACTGAAAGTAACTCATACAGATTAACATACCTATATATTACTCACAAACTCGCACACTACTCATGAACTTTTATTATGATCAATTTATCTAATTTATTCAATAAAATTCTGTAATCCATTGGAAATTGGTTTCCCAAGATACAGGCTTTGCTTAGTTTGGCTTACTTGAAATTGTGATTGTGATTTTGATAATGTTAACACTTGTAAACTTATTTAATCTTAATTTAAATTCCGTTTCAAGAAAATTTTTTTCTTTGCTTTTCTTTTTCTTTTACAACCTACTTCTACCGCTAAAAAGTTATGCCTCTATAAGATTATTATTATGAGCGTCGGCGGCTCATTGGTGTGGACTGTTGCCTTCCAGTCCGGAGGGCGCAGGTACAAATCCCGCCACGTAGCTACCAATGTAATGTATAATGTAAATTTTCGAAATTTTATGTATGTTCAGCCGACGCTCTTACGATGAATGAAAACATCGTGAGGAAGCCTGCGCACGCCTACGAAGAAATTCAAGGATTGTGCGTGAAGTCAACCAATCCGCATATACACCCTTTACGGGTGGGCTACTGAGGACTCGGTGGGGACGTATTATGAGCTGATGATGAGATTATTATTAAGCAAACAAATGAGCAGAGGATTCAGCTGATCGTGATGTACTGATAGACACCACCATTCATAGACAATCGTAATACCAAAGGAGCAATTAGTGTGTTGCCGAACTTTATATAAGTGAAAAGAATAAGGCAATAGTTTAATAAAAAAGGGCTTCCAGTTATCTCACTTACTTGACGGAACACAAGGCAAAAATTTTTTCATGCTAGTTTGTTAAGGACGAAAAAATTACAATAAAAATATGTTTATTTCTACTCGTAATAACCACGTCCATTGTGTCGTCCACGTCCACGTCCAAGGTGGTTAACTTAAAAGAAAAGGTATAATTTGAAAAAAAAATTATAACTTAATATGATATGTCCGTTAGATTATCTACATAAAAATTACATGCTCCACGGCATAGGTTTCCCCTTAATAAATAATTCAAAATGTTCCCCTTTTCGCGCAATTCCAGACAGATGTCTCTCATTCCAACCGAATTATCCAAATAACACAAAGACAACAGTGTTATTCTGCAAAATTAAAAATACAACAGCGTACGTATGTCAACTTAAATTACGCATACGACATATCCGCGAGTATAAGCTCAGTACCGCTCCAGTTATTGCACAATTCCTGCGGGACCACCCGAGTACTATAAACGTTTGCTAAAGTAAGTGATATACGGCGTTCGCGGGATTATTTTCACCCTTTGAAAAAGAATGCTTTGTAAAGCGCACTCGGAATAATTACGCCGATTCCGACCCCGATCGGTTACCGTTGAGAATTTTCAATGTCCGTATAAAAGATATATATGTACGAGTAGGTAACATTCGTTTTAGGCTGATTTTGATCACATATATGACTTACAAAAAATCATGAAGGAAGATCATGAGAACAGCAAGTATAAATAAAATAAATTTAGCAGCATTTTACGTCAATAAATAGCATATAAACGATGTATGAGATTTCAATGCTCTACCACTTAAGCTAGCCGGGCTTAGGGTAGCTCTGCCTTCGTGGGGACGTTTAGTGAGCTGATATAATGAATACGATGTATGACAAGGTATGTATGATAATTAGTCTAAAGTTTGAAAGAAGAACGATATTTATTAAAGGAAAGTAAAAAGCAACCTGACTTTAAACATATCTGCTCAAAATAAATGTTAATTGAATAGTACTAAACCATGGAATTAATAAAACCAAGCTGCGCCAGGCATACCTAGTCAGGGATAAGTAGTAACAAATTTCAGTCGTATCGTTACACAAAAGTGTCTCGTAATACAAAGTTACGGCCATCAACGTTACGAGATCGCCGCTATACTGAATCTCGGTGAAAATTAGATATTCAAAGCGAACGGGACTATGTCGAAACGGGAACTGACGGCAAAATGGCACCGTTAAGCCCTGTGCCGCCCTGCCAATTGAGGGCTGTTAAGTACTTTAAAAATATATTTGTTTACTTTTTGGGCCCTAAAAGGAACCCCAAGCTTGATTATTTATTAAATACATATAATTAACTGGATACTTACAATTGACCTAGAACTATTTGTTAGCATACAAACAATTTTCCTGAAAGGAACCCCTAGCGCGGCTATTTATTAAAATACAATATTAATTAACTATTTAATCATACAGAAACTGTTAGACTTACGTATCCGCAAATAAAAAAAACTTGGCAATTCGTCATAACATTTAGATGCCCAAATTCAGCCCGATCCGTCCAGAGGTTTGGACAATGCGCTGATAGTCATATCTCAACATACATTTTAGATGATCAGCCTTTTGAATTATTTTTTTAGAAATATGGGCAATGAAAGGGTAACAACCTAGTCGTAATAATGAAGCCTTCGAACGGCCACTCTGTCTGAAAAGTGAGATTTGATCTGCGTCGGTAGCTCCCGACAGCACTGCCGCACTTGAAGAGTTTTCAAAATAATGCCCCCTTCCATTCATGAAGTGTTTCAAAATTGTTATTTCGGCCACTCGAGAATATATTAGGTAGATACTTTTATCGCAAAGTCATTAGACTGATTGTCGTTATGATTAATTTCCATACTATTTTGTCACAATTTGCTTTGCTAATTATTAAATAAGCATAATTTTTCATGCCATTTAAGTGCAATATAGTCAAATCACTCGTATGTTGTGAGTTAAGTAGATTTAACAACCACGAAAAGCTATAAAGTTGTATACGAATACAAATTAATCGAAATCAGAATGTCATTAACCTGGTCGATTTATTACGATATTTTAATGAATTTTCCGCAATGTAAATGGGTCAACGCTAGTCTATAAACTACTAATAGTTTCAGATGACAACGTATACATTGTTTTCAAACGAATTTAAACGTTTATTATCAATGTTTAACTGAAATCAAAACCTGTTTACACGGTACTCGAGATCAATTTGTTATGCGTAGTAAATTATTAATCGGGTGAAATTTGTAGCGTTAGACGTCTTCGACACGACGCAATGGAACACGACTTGCAAGTCACTCGTGCAAAATACATAACCTATTTTCACATCACGAGCGATAGGTCAAAGTGAAGAGCGACGGCGGTACTCATGACCATCGGTCACCCATCTGATAACCGACACTGCGATAATTGCTTGACTTCCACGATCTTTGACCAAATACGCTACTTACTTATTCTTACCTGGATGAAGCCACAGCGAGCTGTGACAAGCCATCGACGTAGGCCCAGCACGGCGTGCTCGCGCACGCGCAGTGACCGCCGACGTTCCGGTCCAGAAGGTCGTGCACGCGCTCATTGTAGATCTCCATGTATGACACCCCACTGTACAGGGTAATGATTTAATAAAAGAATAAAGTCAACAACGTATGTTAAGAGCTAAGGCGATTACTGAGTTCTTGACAGTTTCTTTGAGTAAGAAATATTCCTAAGCAGTGGTACAAAATTTCATTTGATATTCATAACCCTCATTATATATATGGTTTCAGCAGCTATTCGATTTAGGTCCAACTCTATCAGCTGCTAGAATGTAAACGTAGAAAAATAGTAGTTTTCAGACTATTTTCCCAATAATCATGACGGTTACTGGTTCTACATCATGTCAGCCCTTAGTCTCATTTGTTCCCTAATTATATCATAGAAAGAAGGCTGATTTCATCATCAGCCTATTACGACCCACTGCAAGCACTGGCCTTTTCGGATCCAGGAAAATGATCGTAACCAAACAGCGGAACCAGTATTTCTAGGTATATACCAAAAAGTCACTAATAAAAACTTCAAGTGACCTCATTATTATTGTATTATTAAGACTACAGCAATAAAGTGCAGTGAGATAAAAGTAATACCAAGAAATCCTAAAAAGTACTGACAGAAAATTAATACAATTAATTAGACGTCCAAAGCGAGGACGCTAAGAAGTGTTTAACATAAATAAGTGAATGGTAGCGATAAATCGGTGTTACGCTGTAAATTTGCGGGTGCCGTTAGACGACCGCAGGCTTCATTATGTAGAATGAAACATGCCAAAAAGGCAAAAGAAATAGGATAGACTTAGTTCAAAAATAAACCTGAAATGTCCGTGAACTTAATACATCTCTTTACCTATCTCAAACCAAAAATATCCAGTGATCGAATCCTTTTTCATGAAGTACAAAAAAAGTATTCAAAGAGCGTCATCTGATAATGAAACACTTACTACCTTAGAATTGTAACGTTGTAGAAAATTTATGGATACAAGTCGATTTGACAGATTGAAAAAAAAGTAGAATCTATTGATCTATCACTGCCTATATTTACCATAAGTTAAAGAAAAGTTCGATAAACTAAAATTATATAAGGTTAACTGGGTATTATATAAATAAATATTTATAACAATATCCATTGACACAGCGTCATCTAGTCCCAAACCAAGCAGCTTGTAATATATTTTTAGTAATATTTTCATAATTCATGCACAACAATGTTTGTACTGCCCGGTGATCGAAACCGGAACCCTTGGTGTAAGAGTTGAATCTCATTTAGATGCGTTCAGACACGTTACCTTGTACGTAAGGGCTGGCGGGTTCTGTTGCACAGCTATCCTTTCAAACAGTGCGTCGCACAGCCGAGGGATGATGCCGCCCTCGTCAGCTCCCGGCGCGCCCATCATCGTGTACGATTTGCCGGAACCTGAGAACAACATTTTATATCAATACCTAAATATAAGATATGAATTATAGTAAGGTGTTAATAAAAAGTATATATATATATTACTACTTAAAGACCGATTTAAGTAGGTCCTTAATATTAATTTTCTCTTAACCATTATGTATTTTATTTCCTTTTAAATATTGATTACACTAATATCGATTGTTGTTTTTCCCGTAGTTTTTTTTTATATTACTGCGCCATCTAGCCCCATGTTAAGCGTGAAGCCTGTATTATGGGTACTAAACAACGAATAAATATACTTATATTTTTTTTTTGTAAATACATACATATTATACATAGAAAACACCCAGACCATTACAAACAGACATGTTTATACACACAAATGTTTGTACTGCCCGGGGATCGAACCCGAAACCCTTGGTGTTGCAGCCGACCTCTCAACCGTAACACCAAATGGGTCGTCAAATTATTTTATTATTATTACTTATGTGGTGATTGTAGAACTGATGTATTAAAATGCGTATTTTTAACTCGCTAGGCGCTAAGAGAACGATTGAAGATTTCTTTTTTGCAGTCTTCTTGAGCCATCACAAAGCTTTACGTCATGAAAAATTCCAGATTTCAATTAAAAGTTTAACGATATCAAAGACGAATATTCTTTTAGTTCGTTTTAGAATCCAACGCGGTCTTTACCGTAGCGCGGCAACGACATAAAATAAATTAAAAAAACTCATTTATTTTTAATTACACTTAGTGGCTGCGCCCTTGCGGCGACATTCAACACTAATTGATTGACGTGCCATTCCACTAGGGCTTTTTGCAGACGTTCTCCAGGGATCACGTTTGTCATTGCCGGGCTTTTTGGAAGCGAACTTACGCATATTTCTGTATTCTTGAGCTAGACATTAAAAACATGTCTAGAAACTGCCAAGAATACTGCGATGGCACTCAAACGTTTGCAAGGGCTACATTGAAGACCAGTGATTCATATTATTTGTACAATTTATTACATTTTTCGACAGTGATTAGCATTATAGATGCATTTACATGGTTAAAGTAGTAAGTAATATACAAGGCACCTCAATTTCAAGAACCAACCCTGTAACTGATATAGAATTTTCATCCAATACGCTACGGAGCCAGAATAACATTATTTCAAATTCATAGTAACCCAATCTCCCTCATTGCCTTCGTATATTTACTTAACACTCATATACATTCTTACTGAAATAAAACTATCCGCTAAAATGTCCGTGAATTCAAGACCTGCAAGTATTATGAGGCAACACCCAACGCAAACAGTCCAAGTCCATGAATACGCTAAGCACAATCTCGCTGAAATTTCAATTCGAATTCAAAGTACCCAGCGTTTGAATAGAAGACACAAGTTCCAGGCGCCACGCCATTCCCAACTGTTGGCTTTTGTTCACAACCCAGTTACTAGGTTACTACAACACCCTAGTCGAAACTACGGAAAATCACCTATTCCGATATGCACAGTAGGAAGTTTATTATGTAAATAATATTTACTATTCAAAACTAAATTTTATTATAACTCAATTTTATTATAACTAAATTTTTACTAACAAGGGCAGTGGTAAAGGTCGATAGTCCACCATCGATAGGCAATCGATAGTCTATCGATAATTGGGCAAAAGCAATAATATCTACTAGAGCCAAGGCTCGGAAACCGGTTAAATTTTCAAACCGGTATCATGTACTTGTCGCCAAACCCATTTCATTATGTTTAGCTCCCGATACCGGTATTTTTAAACCGGTTTTCAGGGAACAGTTCTTAGTGACAAAACCTTTAAATACCGTTTATAAATTATGGTTTTATCTACGTCATATTTTTAACCGTCGCCCGCATCCGTCGATGGACGACCAGAATCAGGTTGATTTGTTATTTTGCCACCATTCGTGCTACGCGTCTGCTTTGTAAATACGCAACAGACTTTCTTTGCACTGTGTTGTCTTATATCATACTACTTAGGTTTTCTTGTCGCCAAAAAGATGGATATTATGTAGTCACTACATACACACTTATTGTATTTTAAAGTCATTTATCTTGCCAAAATAATATAATAACATTCAACATTCCTGCTTGCAGTGTCCTTGATAAATACCTAATCATCAAACTTAACTAAATTGGCATCAACCCCACAATCGGCCACTACCTGCCGGGTTAGGTTGGACCATCGCCTTTCTTTGAGTGCCGGATTCAGCTTTGGACGCTCTCGCACTGGATAATATAATACGAATTAGAAATTAGAAACAATGTTGCACAGAGAACAGACACTGAGGTACACCGCGATTAACCGCCAATATGTCAGGCGAGCCGTCAATTACCACTCGAATTGACCGTTCCTTTAGAAAGTTAGATATCCAGGTACACAGAGGAGCTGGAATCTTGTAGGATGGAAGCTTAGTAATTCGGCCATCATGCCAAACCCTGTCAATTATGCAGAGTTTATGTCATATTATTGTAAATGTATTCTCTGTTCTCTCATACTTCGTAAAACGATGATGATTCGCCTTAAATACGATTTCATAAACACTTAAATAGAGACCTAAAGAACTCATATTTAGAGATTCGTATGAGTTAACTCGTATTAACATTAATAATAATAATAATAATTAACGTATAACATACCTATTCAATTTTGGCAACGTAACTCTTACGATGGAAATAAACGTTCTGAATTCAATTTTGTGTCAAGACGACAAGACAAAATTAGTACTATCGACAGCTTAGTTTAGCGCAATAGTACTGCACACTGCAATCGTATCGTAGCTCAGTATAGACATGACTATTGGTAGTATCGATACTATCGGTTTTGTAATTGACACCAACTATCGATAGTATCGATACTATTGATAGTGGCAATACTACCGATAATGCAAAACTAACAATAGTATTGACAATTGGTGTAATTTATGAAGCCGATACTTATATAGTCGATAGTTATATTTTATTGATACGATACTATTGATAGTATGACAGTGTACTAATACTATTCTGGTAAACTAAGCTATCGTCAGTATCGATAGGCGATCGATACTATTGCTTTCTCCCAATTATCGATAGTATCGAGCGATAACACTGGTCAAGACACTCGATGCATCACCATCATATGGTACGTTGCTGAGTATAGCAAAAAGCGGATAACATATAATTTTGTTTAAGTCTTTTTGAAAGCATTGGTAATAGATAACTTGTTTCAAATAATTGTTATATTATATATAATAAATTATCAATAATTAACCATATAATATTAGTGGAACAATAGTTTTACTTACTCGTAATATTTGAGCACAGTTTTCAAATTGTCACTTCGAAGTTTTATCCTCGTTATTATATTCAAAGTATCTATAGATCACATTTTTTCGTTTTCTACCCATGATATTAAAAAACAAAATTATTGAGCAGCAAATACATTAACAATATTAGGTCCTCTAACGAGGGAACTGATCAACTGAGCAAATTTTTATTTTTTTATTTGCCTTTAATAAAAAAGAAACTAGCTACTTTAACTTTTTTTCTTAATTTAATACAATCATATTTAACGAATAGAGTCCAAAACGTACATGTCGGAGAAACAAGTTCCAGCGGAGCCCTTTTATTGATGGGCGTTCCCCAGGGCTCAATATTAGGACCTTTGCTATTCTTAATTTATATAAATGATCTACCTTATTATACTCAAAACCTATGTGAAACTGTATTATTTGCTGATGATACATCTCTTATATTTAACGTGGATAGACAAAAATAAACTTTTGACGGTGTAATTACTACACTTTCTCAGGTATTATATTGGTTTACGACCATAATTTACTTCTTAACTCTAAGAAAACTAAATGTATTAAGTTCACAATGGCTTATGTAAGCAGGTAGATACTATCATCACTTTGGATGAAGACCCATGAAGTAATAAATTCAACGTTTTCCGGTCAAAATTGCAGTGGGCATATTGGCTTTGGCAGGAAGCTCAGTTCCCGCATATGCTGTAAGGAAGATAAGAAGTCTCACTGATATTGAGACTGCAAGTCTTGTGTATTTTAGCTATTTTCACATCGTCATGTCTTATGGTCTACTTTTATGGGGGTCTGCTGCTGATCTACGAACAATTTTTGTATTGCAGAAAAGAGCCATCCGTGCCATATAAGTCTCAGTACATTCTAGACTGCGTCATCTATGTACACAAAAATTTACATGTATTTTCAAAAAAGTCTGATAGTCATAGCTTGAACACTAGGAACAAACACAAACTTCGTTCCAAATCTCAGATTGTCTATGCATCAGATCTGGAACTCATTTGTGGGATTAAGCATTAAAATATTTAATAAGCTACCACAAAATGTAATTGATTTACCCCTGCATAAGTTTAAGTCTCATGTAAAGTCGATTTTAATAAAAAAAAGCTTACTATAGTATTGAAGATTATATAAATGATAAAAACTCATGGACATGTTGATCTCCACGCCTGCACTACTTTTTTTTTTTTTATCATCTATTTAAATTTATATAATACTAACTGCTTAACAGTACTTTGTAGATTATTATATTTACCAATACTTAATATAATAAAAATTGTAAATATAATTTGCTTTATATAAATATTTTGATTACAAATGATTCTGTATTAAACACAAATATTTTGAAAAGAGTAACAACTGAGTTTCTTGCTGGTTTCTTCTCAGTGGAAAACTACCTCCCGAACCAGTGGAAGCTTCATTTGACATTCATAAGTGTTCTGTAAGGACCTAAACTGAATAAACACTTTTCATTTCATTTCATTTCAAATAGATCAACTGCACATGCACAGTGTGGTACGTCGCACGCGTCTCTCTAAGCAATTATAAACAAGTCGCAACGTCTATTTGTTAATTTACAAGCGCATGCGCGCGTTATACTTTCCGCCTCCGCGCGCCCGACCCCCGGTCATAGTGTACGTTGCTCGCCGAATAAACCGGTTAATTTAGTTCAAAATAATTTCTTTAAACGTTCGCGTTCTCCACAATAGTTCGATAAAACCGTTATTAACCGGTATTAACGTATTTAACCGGTTCCAAGCCTTGCTAAGACGTCGGTGGCTCAGTGGTGGACTGTCTCCTCTACCGGAGGGCTGTGGTTCAAATCCCGACACGTACCAAGTATTTTCGAATTTCGAAAATATATGTACGTTAATCCCGCTCATACGGTGAAGGAAAACATCGTAGGAAACCTCATGCACCTGCGAAGAGATTGAAGGTTGCGTGTGAAGTCGTCCAATCCGCACTGGGCCCGCTGGACGACTAAGCCTAATCACCCTATACGGTAGGCTTGTGCCCCTCAGTGGGACTTTATGAGTGATGATGATGATGAACAATATCGATTGGCCTATCGATACTATCGATTGGTCTATCAATAGTATAGATAATTCGAGGTCACTATACTAGGGAGGGACTATCATATTTCGCAACACTGATGGTGTGGCCGCTAATGCGATTGCTCGATAATTATGCCACTTGTACATCAATGTGTATTTGGTTGAAGAAAATTTTTGTCTACCTATTCTAACATGCAATTTCCTGTCTCCTCTATCTCACCCGTGCTCGAAATATGTATGTTTCGATCCATTGCCACTAAGTCTGCTTAACATACATAATATACTTTATATACCTTTTTATGCACATGGCTTAAGTAAATGTATAGCAATTCATTTGTAATTAAACCTAGAGGCGAGGCCTGGCAATCCGTAAGACAGGTTCTACCTATACAATGCCGTCTCTCACTTTATAGCTAATTATAATTATCATGTCAAATTTGTTAAACATAGAAGACTGTTTGTGAAAGAAATAAATGAATTTTATTATTATTATTATTTCTAAGCTTTCTTTGTTTTTCTCGGCTTTTGTCGTTTACTGATATACACGGGCCTAAGCCAAGTGCATATCAGGATTTATGTTTATATTTAGGTCAAGGTCGGACGGTATCATTTGATTGTAAAATGATATTTGGCGTTGCCGTAGATTGACTGATAGTTTGGGTACCTAGAAGGTTATTGAAAGTGGCTGATATTTTGGCGGGACGTGAGGTTTGGTTGTGTGAGGCAATCTATTTGTAAGAATTTTCGTATATTAACGGCAAGCTCCATCGTAACCTTCATTACTTTGTTGATTAGCCACACAAACAACAACCGAACCACATTAATAACAAAAGCTATTACCAAGTCAAATGTATTGCACCGTGAGACAGTGTTGAGTTATTTATGAACCGACTCCGAGACAGTTGGGTTGTTGCGTTACTTATCGATGCAACAAGTTACTAGAATCTGTGTTCCAAGATAACCGATAAGTTCGACATTATACCAACGACTACTACCACAAAGTTCAGATTGATATTTTTTTGAGCGTCAGCTATGAAACAAAGCATCCTGTTTATGGCACATCACTTGTCACTTTATTAATCCAAAGGGTAACGCTGCCAGTATTTCGGAACTTTGCCGAAAGGACTTCTTTAATTATATTCTTAGTTTTAATTTTTTTAATTTTAAGTTTTAGGTGTAATATATTTTAGTTACCGAATAATGTAATGTGTAAATAAATGTAATTATTATTCTGAATAAATATTATCTAATACTTATTAATTAAAATATTGCTTGTATTTTTTCTGTGCCTGTGAAGTTGTCTGGAAGAAATCGCTTCAAGCGATAAGATCGCCTAAATTGCATTATGTTTATTACTGTGAATTTCTGTAAATGTGTGTGTGCAATAAGGATTTTATCTATATCTATCCTTCAGACTTTGTAAATTACGAACAATAAAATATTAATTATGAATTAAATGAACGTATACACTAAGGCACCATAATTTAAAGGAGACTTTCATTTATGTTAACGCGCCGTGTAATTTAGTAATATGAGACTTGAGTTAATGACAAATAGGGCTTTGAAAGCCTTACACCGGGATTGATTAATTGCACCGTTTATTTGACATGTCTCTTATTCGAAGTAATTAAACATCATAATTTTGTAATATTCCATATGATTTTGAGTTTAAAATAGCTTTATGCATGAAAAAGTCATATTTTCGACAAACAAGGATCAAATATCAATAATAATCATATAACATTACTACACTTATTGGGATTCTTGAAAGGAGCCTCCACGTAGATGTTTTTGTTTCCCTGAAATTAGACATCGGGCGCACCCCGGTAACAGCTTAGCGAGTCCTACTCACTAGCTGGCAAATCCTTTCCCCACGATGGCAAACTCACCTACAGAATGTGTGATTGCCTTCGACACGCTAAGAAGAAGACTACACTCATCATTATCATTATCAGCTCATTAAACGTCACCACAGAGAGGCACGAGCCTACCCATGTAAAGGGTGCAGTACAGGCCTTTGTAGTACTTAGTTGTCCACGCGGGCCTAATGCGGATTGGCCGACTTCACTCACACCTTTGAATCTCTTCATAGGCGTGCGCAGGTTTTCTCATGATGCTTTCCTTCACCGTAAGAGAGTCGGATAAACGTACATATAATTCCGTAAATTCGAAAATACATTGGTACGTGGCGGGACCACGCCAACCTGCCTCCTCCAGATCGGAAGGCAACAGTCTACGCCAATGAGCCACCAACACTCGTTCGTTGTCGTGTTGTAAGCGTCGGTGAAATAAGTTGTAATTAATATTATTAAAACTGAGTCTAACTAAAGGGTTTACACCTACACAGCCTGTGGTCGTTACCATAACCAAGATGTGCGGGAAGACTTGTGCTTTACAGTGAGACGCTTCATCATGGCTGAAGCTTTATAACGTATTATTATAATATAATTTAAAAATACATATTAAATTATAAACGCGAATGCAAAACAAATACTTTGAAGCCTTAATAATCTATACTAATATATAAAGCTGAAGAGTTTGTTTGTTTTTTTGAACGCGCTAATCTCAGGAACTACTGGTTCGATTTGAAAAATTCTTTCAGTGTTAGATAGCTTATTTATCGAGAAGGCTATAGGCTATATATCATCCCGCTACGAGTAATTGAAGCAGAGCAGCAATGAAGAATGTTTCAAAATCGGGGGTATTTTTTCATACTTGGAGCTTCCGCTGCGTACGCTGCGTAAACGGTTAAAGTTACACAAAAGTCATGTATGAGAGTATTGTTCTGCTTTTAATGGTCTACAAAAAAGTCCGCGACAGTATATGTCTATCTTTTAAGGTAGCTCACTATAACATATTTTTTGCTAAAAAAAAATCTGAAATTGACCCCGAAACCTTCAAAGTTGGAGGAGAGAAATCGTATGTATAGTGATAAATGCAAGTACCGTGTTATCCCGAATTTAATGCGAGCGAAGCCGCGGGCAAAAGCTAGTGTTATAATAAATGCTAAGTCAATCGAATTTGCGACACACTCAAAAGCCTACAAAATATTGTTCAATAATTTAAATATTCTCAAACTTGTTAAGAACTACATTAAAACAAGATAATGTTAACAAAATCCTATTAAGAAACAAGCACCAAGGCCGTAAAATCTAGCTTACCGCACGAATAACGCGCGTTTCAAGCTACACCAATGTAATTTAACTACGACCTGAGAATATATGAAAGGCGTCGCGAAATTTAAATGTAGAGAAGAATATTTACATAACCAATATCGTGTAGTTACGTGAGCAAAACACTGAAATTAAACGAGAGCAAACCTTTCAGACGGGCCTAAATTGTTATATTAAGAAACATGGTACACTTTCGAATAACGACATAATTTTAAGACATTATTTAAGAAATTATTTTCAATAGAAATGCATTGGAATTTGTTTAAATTATCAAAAAATAAACGTGAAACAAAAACGGAAAGAAAAGTATGCCAGCGTCGCCAGTTCCGCAAAGACGGTCTTTAATTATAACCGTATAATTAACGTCTCACCCACCAAAAAGCTAGCCTATATTCCTGCCAGTTCCTTGTAAAAATATTCCGTTTTCCCCTCGGAGATTTCCGTGCTCAATTTATTTCTGAGCTCGCGACCTTTTCTATCGTATGAAGCGACCGCCGCTTTAATGCGACGTGTGAAAATTGCTTAGTTACAAGAAGCACAGCCACTATGGCAAAATTGATATCGACATTTCGTCAAGTGACGCAGAGTAGACTGGGTATTTTCCCTATTACGTTTTATCAACAGTAGAATCGACAGTTGACGTTTATATAAGCAATAACCTTACTTATTTAGTTATTTTGGATTTACAACTTTTCCCTTTGGCATGCAAGGATTGAGGTAATTATTGTATGAGTGCATACGTATTATTAAATTCTAATTCTTTTCAGTTTCGTTTCGTAAAGAAAGCTTATGAATGTCAAATGTGATCAAACACTAGTTCTGACTGATTATTTTACTAAGAAAAATCCCACAAGAAACTATCGAGTGTTTGACAATACTTGTTTCTCTATACAAAATGTTGTGATGATAACGTACTGAACTTTACTGTACAAAATAATAATGTACAAAATAAAATAACACAAATACATTTTACTTTAAAAAAACGACTCATCCTTTGAGTATCATTCCTTTGTCAACGTTTATCATCATGTCAGCTGGTAAATCTGCTGGCCTAGCCCTTGGTCGACTATCATCGCTGATGGGTTTCGAACCGTGCACTGCTACTTTGGTCCAGTTTTGCAGACGAGTAGAGCCTATATGTTGATTCAACATACAAATACACTACGGACCAGTGAGGTCGCTTACCCAAAAATATAACCAACACAAAACTAGAAATTGAATCACTCGCATTTTTACGGGCAAAGTTAACATACCTACGCCCGGTCGTTTGCTACAAATCGAACGCATTCAATATTCCGAAGGATATTTGGAAACAATAGCAAGAAATGGCTTGTATCGAATTTATTGCTGTATTATACAAGACCAGAGGCACCTGATGCTTGCGTCCGCACGTTTTAGATGACGACACCAATACAAATGTACAAATTTATATTGTTACACATAAAACATTTTTACTTGAACGCCAAAACTAGTAAAATTTTCTTAAACAACTGTATTGTGTATTGTAACAGCGTCGGTGGCTCAGTGGTGTGGACTGTCGCCTTCCTACCGGGAGGGCTGAGGTTCAAATCCCGACACGTACCAATGTATTTTCGAATTTTCGAAAAATATACGTACGTTATCCGACGCTCTAACGGTGAAGGAAAACATCGTGAGGAAACCTTCATGCACGCCTGCGAAGAGATTCGAAGGTTGTGTGTGAAGTCGTCCAATCCGCACTGGGCCCGCGTGGACGACTAAGGCCTAAACACCCTATACGGGTAGGCTCGTGCCCCTCGGTGGGGACGTTTAATGAGCTGATGATGATGAACTGTATTGTATAAATACGGGGCTCAGAAAACATTCATAATTTACCAGTAGCATCGAGCCCGTAGTTTATGTATTTTGCGTGCTTGAGAAGTGTGAAGCAGTTGGTATCGAATACTAAGATCTTAGCCTGATATTCCTTAATAAGACCAACGAATCCGCATTAGGTCTGCGTGGTGGGTTTAAGTCTAATTTTCCCATAGACCTGTGTTGGAAGACTTATGCCGAATGGGCCGTTATAAGTTGTAAGGTACTTGATCAAATGTGTTCTCGAAAAATTTACGAGTAATATCGAAAGGGAATAATATTTTATTGGATCGTCGATGCTTATTACAAATAGTGATTTCAAAATTCAACGAAATTTTGAGTACATAGGTAATATTAAAATAAATGCTAAGGCCCACACATAAACAAACATACGGCAAGATACCTACTTTTGTATACAATCCAATAAAAAACACCAAAATCGCGACACGGAAAAAGTGCCATAAATCACAGGTCCAAAAGTAACCAAAACACCGAACAACGTGTAGAAACCGCAGTAACTCATCCGATCGCCGGGGACGTCCAATTTTATTGGCAACAGAGATTCAGGAGCGGTCTCCGAACGGATCGGATTATTTATTGGCACTGCTGAAGTCGCTATCAGTAATAGGATTGTTCCATATTGCCACGATGTAAGTAGCTCATAAAACTTACAGTTATGACTCCAACGAGGTACTATACACATTATTTTATGAGCATACAAATCCAGCTGAATAGCAAACAAGGATCTAGGGAACAGTCAAGAAGCAATAGACCAGTGCGGCTATAAACATACTCATTTACCTTAAATTAAACACATTTATTCAGAAACTCGACGCCAACACAAACAGTTCGCAACGTACGTACAAGGCTCTTGGTACTTTAGAGTCAAAGCTGACTGTTAAACCATTACACCGCATCGATCTAATTGAGGTGTTTTGAAATTATATTCCTCGTATTAATTGAAGTATCAATGTATATTCGACTTAACAGGAGGTAATTTCAGAGTAATGTATGTCACTGTGATTAAACAATTCGACGCCACACACATTCAAAGGCACATTACTGATAGTAAATTGATTCTCCTCATATGTACAGTCATTATACTACTATACAGTCTACCTGCGTTTCCCACACTTGATGCATAACGTTAATTTGGCAAAGGATCGGCCAGGTATTGGCTGGAGGCCAGCACGAAACTCACCGTTACTTAGTTTCAATAAACTGCATGTGTAAGCTCAACATTGGTATTATGCAATATTCATACTACTCATATACCACATTGGGTCGATGATAATATTTTTTCTATATCATATGCACCTATGTCGATACTAAATACCGAAATTATACCTATATTATATGTAAATTGTATACACATTGAATGTTTAAGAGAATTAGTATGAACATAAGTACCAATAGCATACTTAGGTAGTCTGTTCATAAACACGAAACAAACCTTTGATATTTTACGTCTTTTTGAAATTGTTGAAAAAAAATGGCATTTGCCAAATTAATAAATGAAAAGAAAAAAAAGATTTATTTTGGAATGTTAGAACTATTCACGGGTTTAATTTAATAACATAATGTTGAAAACCTTAACCATTTGTTTGGTTTGGGATTGTACACCTTTGAAACTGTAACCCTTCAAGCTAATCACTTGATAACATTTATATCCAAGTTTCAAAAACTCAAAAGAAAACAACAACCGATAGTTTTAATATCCTCAACATTAGATGGAAAGTGGCAAAGTGAAGGATGATCAGCATTTGGCAGGCAGCCAGCTTCGGGCAATCAACATCGCCGAGTCATCAGCACAAAGGCACTACAGAGGCATAATGCGGCAAGTGGACTATTTAAAATGCTTGTGAGTGACCTTATTTATCAAGAAACTGGAGTAGGCATGATCGATATCATTAAATCATCAACGTCTCATATCAAATCAAAAGATACAAAAGCAACGGTGTATGATACACGCTGATCAAAAACATAGTTGTTTTAGCTGAACATCGTTGTATTCATAACATCTATGAAGGTATATCCATCATCTATAATAGACAATTGTATGGCTAATTAAAATCAAATTACTCTCGGTAAAATATCAATAGCAATTGGAAAGGCATCCTATGAAAATATACTCATTTATCAAAGCTCTGCTAAAAGAGCTACAAATTGCAAGCAGCTGCAAAAACAAGCAATCATGTCCGCAACAACACTGCAAAAGAAACGTTGTCGCAATAACTAGTCGACTACGAGCTAGTACTGCTACGCTATCGTAGCACTGCCACAGCTATCGTAGCAAAAGAGCTTTCTAATGACGGACGCCGAGAGAGAAAATATTTCAGTCCATTTTCTAAACGTTTATAAGCAGAATTTAATTTTCCGCTCGCCGGCTTCGCTTTTTTTCAATTCTTTGAACGAACGTCACGTTTATTTACACTGTAATTATTCATAGCCTTATTGTATTTCAGGACATGTAATAAATAACTCAATTTTAAGATGAATTAAAAACTCCTTCATTTAGCTGTCACTTTGTGAAGCTTTAGTTTAAATTCGAGGAAGAACCTTACGAAAGTTATTAGATGTAGAATAGTGTCATTTAAAAATATATACAATTTAAAATATTAACTTTTAAAAAATGGTTATTAAAACAGATGGTCATTTTCATTTTTGATCTATGAGGTAATTTCAAACTGTAAAATCAAACTAATGCCGCGTAGTTCTAAGCCAAAAGTTAATCAGAATTTACGTACAGTTCATTAGTGAACTGGGAGCGGGCCTCCGTATAACTGCACTTACATAAGTTGGGGGGAACAAAGCCAGTTGGGGTGACAGCCTAGGTGCGCGACCGACTGACCTAAAACGCGATGCTAAATGCGATTCCTTTGCCTACAATGGGATTATCTATTAAAAAAAGCTACAAGAGTGTTTTTCTCGTGAAGCTTTTAAGTAGGATAAAATACGCTTTCACATTAAAAAGGTCACATAAGGTTTGTGAGCACATGAAAAAGCGTGAACGTGTTTTTCACACGTTGCACTTGTTCGAATAGAACCCTTTTAGAGTTATTTGCTAGAAATGTTTTGTGAAAAATCTCATTACGCTTGCTATAATTTTATCTAGGGAACTTTGTGATTTTTCTATGTTATTCATTCTAATAAAATGTTATACGTAGTGTAAGGTTGTGAAGTTTGACAACAGAAAATCAATCCCCGTGGAGTATAAACATTTGTGTGCATGAACATAACAATAGTATTGGTTTGCCGTGTTTTCTATGAACAATTTGAATGTGTTAAAATATGGTTATTCAAATTTTAGTAAAGAAAAAAGGAACAATCGCGTTATATTAAGATAATTTACAAAATTTTACTAATATTCTTTGGATACGTATGTTTATTCTACACACAGCTCTACGAGAAATTAATAAAATAAAAATTAACTAGCGAAAACACAGTGTATATATTTTTTTTAATTCACCACTATTAGCTTAAATATTTAGTTTTTTTTTGTACAAAGTTATTTTAATGTAATAAATTATTATATTATATTTAGACAAAATAGTTAATTCAACTTATGTAGGTATATTTTTTGATAACATTGTTTACTGTTGAACATTTTTCAAAGCTCTATCGAAAAACCGAACATAATTCTGTGCATACTGATTCACAAAAGTCATTCGTATTATAAGACTTTTTTTAAACAGAGAACTTTAATATAACATGTCAAGATGCAAATTGCGACATCGTTCTTAGACAGAAAAGGTGCAACAGACCGCGAGTCACAAATTCTAAATGGAAATTCAGTCTCACAAGAAAATGGCACAGCGCTGTATCCATTTAAGTGAATATCTCTTTGATGCATTTACACCCCTATTTTTTGTTCAAATTGTGATGATACGTGTCATCTTAGAGAAACTAAAGAAGAAAAAACATTTTTACCAAAAGTAGATCGTGTTTAAGGTCGAATGCGTGACCTCTAATTAACCTACCAAATGACACGTTGTTCACACCCAGTTATTTTAAAGAATTTTCTTAACTGTGAATCAATATAACCTTTTCCGTCAGCATTCCAACAAGATCGTCAATGTGCTAACAAATATTATGATTGGTGGAAGTTAAAACTCCGAGCAAGGAATTCCAACTTCGCTATCTTACTAGTTTATGGAGTACGTGATTGGGCCCTTACTCTATTCGAGACGCCGCCATGAATTCTTTATCGCTGCCGAAACTCAAACTTCTGTATCATTCATCACAATCAATTGATGCTATAGTTGGAAAACTGAATTATAGACAACCGTAAGATAGACGAAATGTTCTTCTATCGCTCTGTTTACGATACTCGGATAATACTTCTCAAATGCTACATGTAAATAAAGCAATTATTTGGCTTATATATTATTTATTTTTATTTTATTTATTTATTTATTTTATTTTTAATTATTATTTATAATTATGCAATGTCTCCATCAATGTGTGACAACAAAATAACGCTTCATAAAATGTGTTACCATTTTTTTTTTCTGAACACAATCATCCGCTTACTGATAGAATCCCACTGCATGGTCATTTCTTCCCACACAGCATAACTATGAAGAGTCTGGGCCATTATCCACTATGCGGATACAAAATGGATTGGATTCTCTAATAAAACGTTACTAAGATAACTATTTTCCCTGTCGTATTTATACAATGACTATTAAATTACTTAGAGCAACACTCACAGGAATAGAGTGTAGTATTTTGTTTCTATCCGTAAATTACATGTCAGGGGGAAAAATAGCAACTCACACAATACTAATGCCACTAGGGAGTGTTTACATTTACACCCAGGGATATAGCAGTATGTATTCTATA
This sequence comes from Leucinodes orbonalis, assembly GCA_019425675.1. NCBI lineage: Eukaryota > Metazoa > Arthropoda > Insecta > Lepidoptera > Crambidae > Leucinodes > Leucinodes orbonalis. The sequence continues at coordinate 68,880 of PQWD01010071.1, read as the reverse complement.
ACACTATACATATTCTCGGAGAGTAAATACATCAGTCTACTACGTGTAATCATGATTTATGATTTACAAAGATGCTACGACAATAAACCTCTATTGAACTGGATTTATATAAAAGTGAGCTCTAATGTTTGGATAGCTACCCAAGTCTGAGATGCTTGTTATCTAAACCGCCCGAACATAGCACGAGTGTAAACTCACAAGACAAAATAAATGCATCTATTGTTTACGCGCGGTTATCGATCGAGAGGATAAAGTACGAATATCTAATTACTTATGAACTGATGGAAAATGTAAGAATTTTTACAATCATTCTGTGTATTTGTTATTGCGATCCATCTCAAATACTATAAAAGTCAAGCGTTTTCTTGTAGTTACTTCGTAGTTTTAGTATTCCTGTAAGCATTAAAAAGAGGTTCAACGGAACTTAACGGCACTTTTTTATTGATCAAGTAATAAAAATGTAGTCAATTCAAATAGTGTTTATAACAAATAGTTTGAACAATAAAATCCCTGTAGCAGTAACCTGTTTGTTGATAGTCACAACAATTTTCTGATAATTGTATTGAGTATTGTTAGGCACATTTATTAGAAACATTGGAACAAATAAATTCAAAAATGATTATCTTATATGAGATAGTAACATTCAAAGCCTATCATTGCGGTTATTTCACTTAACATATACAAAATTCTAATAGTAAATCTCCACTAATGTTGATATAGTCCGTTGTTTTGTTCGCATCGTTCCCCACTCCTCGTTTATACGAAGATTTACTGTGATAGTATTCTAAGAGAATACGAGTAGGATCAAAAGAATCAAAATAATGCTAGTGGATTTCATTTTAGAACTTTTTTACGTTTCTACCATATTATTTGGTTTCAACTTCACGCCAATACTCATCTCCATTGACTTCTTCTTAATTCATTATTATCTATACATTAATTAATCATAAAGAATCCTTCATTAGCTTGTCACGTTCGGATGCATGTCACAGGCTTTCCAGAATAGCTATACAGAAGTTTAGGTTGCAGCCAAAATAAAATGTATTTATTCAATTAAAGCCCACTTATTAATATTACTCCAAACACAGACATCCGAATATACAATGAGACTGGACAAGCCGCCAAGTTTATAGACAGTCCCAGTGTCGCAATTTCTTTTCGGTTCTTACCTGTGAAAAGTTATTATATTTCTTGGTAAATTTACTGATTTATTGCGATGATGGCATGTTACAATTGCACAGGATGGCATTTTAGGAAAAAACGGTAATTTCTTCTAATATTCGTGCGTCTTGACTCGTCTCACAGAGCGTAAACTGGCAGCCAGTGTATGCTCGTTGAGCTTACATTTGTCGCACTTAAAAACGCTGCTTGCCCCATCTCCTGTATTGGGAAATCTGTGACTCCAAAGAACACTTTTGAATGTCAAATTTGATTCTACCACTGCTTCGGACTGATGTTGTCTACTGAGAAAAATCCAGCAAGAAACTCAATAGTTACTCCTTTTAAAAAATAAAAATAATAAACCGACCTATCAATTGGTTGTTTCTAACAATAACCACTTAAGTGTACTTCAAAGGATATATTTTTATCTATCCTTGTTTAATTCTATTACATGATACGTAGTCGTTGCTAGTGGGTAACTCACTTTACAACTAGAATGATTAACTGGTTAATCCGGTACATTTGGATGAACACGTTCATTTACTGACTTTCGAGCAGTAACATTTATGGTGAAAAACAACGAAGTGTTCCCCAATAAACAATTGTAAAAAACTGGCGGACATCCAAAATCACTTTGTCCCGACAGTGGCCGGAAAATCGCCAACTCCCAATAACTGGCGTCCCAGGAAGTTAATGTTTGTTTATCCCTTATATGCATGGCAGTAAGCCAAGCAAGATGCATGTCTACTATTATATGCATATAATTAGTACCTCTGCAAATAAAAAATCCTATGAACCACATCCTTAGATAGTCTTAGAAAGATGTGGTTCTTTACACCCATAAATTCGCACTGGGCCCGCGAGGTCTGTTATGCTGGGGCCATATTAACGGGAAATTCCATTAAAATCGCGACAATATAAATATCCACTGACATTCACACAGCGCCATCTAGCCCCAAGTTAAGCGTGAAGCCTGTATTATGGGTACTAAACAACGGATAAATATACTTAAATACATTTTTTTTCGTAAATACATACATATTATACATAGAAAACACCCAGACCATTACAAACAGACATGTTCATGCACACAAATGTTTGTACTGCCCGGGGATCGAACCCGGAACCCTTGGTGTTGCAGCCGACCTCTCAACCGCAACACCAAATGGGTCGTTAATATCAAGTGTAGCGACCACTTAACGCGATAATTTAGCAGTTTCAATATGTTAAAACTAATTGCAACAATTACCGCGCAAATAGGCAATTAACGTTACCCGTTAGTGTGGCCTCAGCATTACGGTCTAAACTTCCATAGCCATGGGTGTATCCTGATGATGATGATCATCTTTGTTTTCCAAAGCTTTACATAGTTCCTACTAATGTCATCAGTAATAAAATGTCCACTGCTGAACAAATACCTCCCTTATGACTTCCACGCCGACCTATCCCTTGCAGTTGATATCCATCTGTTACCCGCCACCTTAACCAGGTCATCAGTCCATCTGGTCAGGGGTCGGCCTACGCTTCGTTTTCCGTTACGCGAACGCAAATCAAGAACTCATCTGTTCCAACAGCATAGCCATCGGTTCTGCGACATACGTGACCAGCCCACTGTCACTTCAACTTGCTTATCCTCTATTTTCTCCTACGGATATCAACGTTTCCCTTTTTCGTAGGCCTCTCCATAACACGTTGAGCATCCTTGAACCTATTTAAGAAACCCCTAGTAAGCGACCACATTTCGCTTCCGTATGTCATAACTAGTACTGATGTATAGTAAATTGCATTAGTGAGATGAGAAAGGAGAATAGCAAAGCAGGTTCATTGTGCGAATGTGGAAGGACTTACCTTGACCAAATTGGTCAAGTCCTTACGAAGGCTGGGGTCCCAAGTAAAAGGAATAAAAGAGCTTGTATGAAAAGATTGATGGATGTGAATGAAGCTAGGGAAGTATGTCAGGACCGCGCAAAGTGGCGTTCCATCATCTCTGCCTACCCCTCTCGGACCAAGGCGTGAGCTTTATTTATTTATTTAAGTGAGATGTCTATGTGCAGTCACAGATATACTGCAGGACAAAAACTTTAATACATTTGAATAAATAATTTCTGCTTGTTCTATACTATGACTCTGTCTTTACTATATTAGGAACTAGCTTTTGCCTATGGCTTCGCTCGAGTTATGAAGAATCATTTTTCATCCCCTATTTTATCCACTTGGGGATGCCTATGTCATAGTATTATGCATGCAAAATCTCAGCGCGATCGGTTTGAAATTGACAAAGTTTCATACAAACTTTCAATTCCTATTTTATGCTCCTGGGGGTAGATTTAATCAAAATCAGCCCGATCCGTGCAGTTGATAGATCACTATGTCAGTCAGTCAGTTACCCTTGAGTTACATATATTTAGATATAGATAAACATGATGTTATTTACACATTGCATTCAAAATGGCTTCCATGATTGAACACCCAATAGGTACCTAGTTGATATGCAAAGACTGACGCCACATCCCGAGGCCATCTTGTGAAATCAATCTTGTTTCTATAGCACACGTCGTGTGATAGACATCATCCATCAAGCATCAGAAAATAAAATGCGGTATTTTATTTGGTTGGTTACGTTGGGTTACTTAAATATATGTTACAAAGTGAACAGGTCGGTCAGGACGCTCACCTGATGGTAAGTAATTGACCATGACAGAGCGGCATTGAAGGAGACCAACAATTGATACAGTTATTATTCTTCATCAATGTCGCACTGCGCCCGTCACCCGAAACAGCAGATATTAGGTCTCTTATACCCGGTAATTTCACTATTTCAATGTTATTTACTTACATCACGACCGTTAGAGTACTCCAACTTGCGTATAAAGCGTTTATACTAGGAATATTTCTGAAAAAAAATATGAAATGAAATAAAATATATATTTCATAACCTATTAACACACAACAATCTAAATGTAGACAAAAATCAGCATGAAATAGAACACATGAAGAATACCTATTTCATAGTGTTAATAAAAGGGTATAAAGGGTCTCAACTAATGCTATAACGACGTCTTTCATAGGCACCGCAACAGCTCCCATAGTCTGATGTAGAAATGTTTTTTTTTTATTTTCTTTGGAATAGACTACAAAAATATTGAGGAAATGTTTACATCTATTGTCGAGTAAATGAATGAAAGTGTGTCCTTTATGTAGGATTTATTATTTTCCAGCATTTCAAGCGGTCTTTAAAAGTCACTTATTTAAAAACGCGTTCCTATTTTTAAATAATAAACACACGTTCCATTAGAATATGTTTCACTAAATCCAATATAGCAACGTTAAAATAAAAGGAAAAAATCACAAATCTATAACATATTTAGTATTGAGATGTTATAATGATTAAAAAAACATACGAATAAACAGTTCAATACGGGTACGATACAATTCAGTGGACCGACACTATATCAGTCGCTTTATTTATGCACAGTTCTATTGAAGCTCTTTTTTTAACTTAAACAATAATAAAAACTCCCGTGGTCGCTTACTAAGGGCCTCTTGAATAGGCTTAAAGTTGCTCAACGTGCTATGGAAAGGGCTATGTTAGGTGTTTCCCTACGCGATAAGATCCGGAACACGGTTATCCGTAGAAGAACTAGAGTGACCGACATAGCCCACAGGATAAGCAAGTTGAAGTGCAGTGGCAGGCACATAGTGCGTAGAACCGATGGCCGATGGGGCGGAAAGGTTCTCGAGTGGCGTCCGCGTAACGGAAAACGAAGCGTAGGCCGACCCCCAACCAGATGGACTGATGATCTGGTTAAGGTGGCGGGTAGCAGATGGATGTCAACTGCAAGGGATCGGTCCACGCGTGGAAATCATTAGGGGAGGCCTTCGTTCAGCAGTGGACTTTCTAGGTTGTAATGATGATGATGAAAAACTCCATTTTAAGCACACAAATTCTATAGTTTTAAATATATGGTTTCAATATGGATTGTTTACTTTGGAGAACATCTATAATCGACTAACTTAATCTTTATACATAAGGTTAGTGAACAGTCTTGTAGTCAAATAAAGTTCTATTCTGTAATATTATTATGATTACATAAGAAAAAAATAAACCAGACCAACTAGTTATAGAAAAATAAAAGTATGAGTTATGGAGTCATCCTCGCTCATTCAACTGTGAGCCATGCATGCAAGAATAGCTCAATAACCGATGTGCGAGTGCAGTGAGATGGTGCAAGATATATGCACAATACAACCTTTTAATTTAGCACATCAGTGCTGCCAACACAAAGAAATTTGGACTGCTACCAATATGCAAAGCTGATGCGTGTACAATTCTTCCAATACTTCAACAACACTCCTTAAATAAATGCATTATGAAACCAAAGTTTTGTGCCAACCATAGAATCTAAATACTTAGAAATCGTATAGAATCGCAAAAAATGAGACCACAATACAAAATATACACAGCTAAGACATGGAAATAGACTTCAGAATTGATTAACACTTTCAAGCTACTCAACGAACAAAGGAGATAGCTATGCTGTCCATGTCAGCTACAAAAAATACTTTATTTGAGAGAGCACTGCATTTTATCACTGAATATCATGAATATGTATATTTGTATAGTCAGCAGAAGTTAGTTATTGTGTCGTATACCATGTAAGGACGACGCACTAGAAAAAAATTAACACCACCTCTACTCTTGTGAAGGGTGCGATAAGTGGCGGTTTATGGGCAAAACAATACTCCAAACCGTTTAATACTTAGGTAATACTCTCTTTAGCTATCAGAGTTTGATTCCAGAACTGATTTCATTAACATCGATGTTACGATATTTTCGTTAGCATCGATTATAAAACATTGATTTTTTCTTCAACACCAATGACCATCGAACATCTGTAACGTCACACGCTGTGACACAGTGGTAATTGGTCGAACATGGTAGAAGTTCTATAATGACACTGAATACTATTGCAAGCCCTCGTCACATTAGTAACTAAAACGTAGTGTATTATAAACTCTTTGATAGTAACAGGCAAGAGGTTGGTAAACGTCTGCGCTGCTGTAGCAAGCGCTAAAGCGCTAATTGCCGTAATGAGCGGGGCCACGGGAACACAAAGCCTAGCCATTAGGGAGGCGGGGTGTCACGAGTCGCACTCAATTGTACTATGCCTACCTTTTGAAAGCAGCTTTTTTGCATAACGCGTTAAGATTGCCATGAAATGAAAAAACTGTATTTCATTTTTATTGTTTTAAAAATGTTGCTATCCCCTGAATTGTCGTTATCGACGAAAATAACGTTATAAACGAGTGCTAGTACTAAATAATGCAGGTACGCATTTCTTCATGATTTGCAATGTATCCGGCGCTGCATAACTCTGTGCTCATAAATCGAAAGACATTTTTTTGTTCGTGAATACTCTCAAGATAAAAATCTATACTTTCGAGATTTTGTTCCTCCTGTATCTAGTCAAACATGTTTTACGATTATGCAAACTTTAAACTTTTGATTTCGAACCTAGCTCTCTAGAGAGCAGAGTTATATTTTCGGTGAAACTGCGTCTTTTCCGTTTTAACGGCATTATATTTTCCCACACACCACCTAGAAACATCAGCCGGCATTTTCGTTTCGCGTCGTCAAAGGTTAATTGAAACGGCCAGTGTTTGGCCTGACGTGTTTCGCACTCGCGTTGCTTCTGCCAAAATCAATGACTGCTGCCCTGCCGGTCGTATCATTGGCGAATACATTTCAAAATCTGAACTTACGCCTAGATTTCAGCACGACACTACAATCAATGTTATTATTAAGATACGATACAGTAGATCATCTTGAATTATGTTTTGATCATATTTTAATACCGACAAAGAGTAACTTCACTATTTGCCCGTCTCGTGAATATCGGCACAACCATTGCAGAGATTAGCCGGAACGAAACGGCAGTCAAAAATCATTTTTAAATGTAGCGTACTTTATTCATGTGCCATATAGTTAAAAGCGGGTTTTAAAAGCACTCCAAATATGTATTTGTTTAGATAGATACTAAATATTACCTAGGTGTTCTCAACACCAATACCAGATCAAGTTAAAGTAATTACCTGAAACAAAATAAATATAGGTTAGTAAGTATTTACAAAAGCATGTTATGTAACACATTATGTATTAGCATGTATTGTAATAGCCCTAAATAATTTATTAAGGTAAAAAAAAGATTCAAACTAAAAACAAGTTTAAAATCGCAATTTTTGTCAGCTTTTATCATTTCACAGAAAACATTGATACTTCGAAAATATTTATAACGATGACACGGGAAAAGTCGAAGGGAAAATAAATTTGAATTTCCAGACAGTCACCATTATAATACCGTACCAATGATACCAACCGACTACCATTTTAGATGAATCGGCGTGTTCAAATCTTGCGGAATGCAAGCATTTTAAAACTTATCTCTAAAACGTTCTCTGGCTAGACTGTCCCCATCGTTAAATAAGTCATCTTTATATCCTAAAGGTTAAAGTCTTACAGGAGCTAAGTTGAGAACAAAATGTTTGAGGGTCGACTTGAATGTGGAATAAGTGAAGAATGACATCGAACACGAAAATGCACTCAAGTTCAGAAGAACTCTGCTCAATAATGGCTGGAAGCTTGAGGGTGATAATATCGATATATCGTAAACGACTATTTACCTTTTTTTAAAAAGATGTTCAAGGAATTCATAAAAAGTAACCTTTGTATATATTAATGCAGACAGAAATATAATATTTTTTGTTTATACAGCAATATCCGAGATTGATTTTGAATTAATGATTACAACGAAAACTAGAAGACATAAGCAAGTAAGGACATATATATTTTCAAACATCAGCGCTGTCCTAAATAAAGCGACTCATTTTATCTTTGGACTAAAAATACAGTTGTTAGTAATATATACTTGTATAACTATTTTATATAGGAATACAGCGGTCAATAGAAAAAGATACGTTTATTCATACAAAAATGTTTGTAAGGGATTGAACCCGGAATAATTGTTGAAGCAACATGTCTACCATACACAGATCGGACGACATACTAAGTAACGCATCTTTTGTCAAAAAACAGTTCTGATGATAACAAGTTAACAGAGTTTAGCAACTTATTTTCACAAAATTGGATACTGGTACTCTATCTATCCTGATAAACTACAACGAGATGAAGATTAATCACATCAAACCGAGGCAGGGAATAAAAACCGAATTACACTGATGGACCGACTCCCCATAGAGGAATGGTTCATACAAAATTGGCTTATAAATAAATGCACCAGACTGCACTGTCGTCTGACTTTGTCTGTATGAATTATTTATCAGCTCAAATGGAGTCGTAGAACGAAAATTACATAATTTACACTAAAACTCCTGACTGGTTAAAGCTGGTTCGATTTTCTTGACATTGATATTAATTAAAACATCATCAAAATCATCACATCACATTACCATCACACCTAAAATGTCGCCTGCTAAATGAAAGCCTCTTCTAATGACTTCCATGTCGACCGATCCCTTGCAGTCACTATCTTTATTTTCTTTTCCTTATCTCTTCAACCTATCGCAGTCCACTGTTGGACATTCCCCCATTTTGCGCCAGATATCACAGCCAGCGTCCTTTCGCAAGCCGTCGGTCCATCGGGACCGAGAGCGCCCTACGCTACGTTTGCCAAGACGCGGTCTCCACTTCAGAACTCGGCTACTCGTCTTTCGTTATAAGTGAACGTAACGTTTAGCTCGCTCACCTGGTGGTGATACGACTGACTATGACAGAATCACCGTTGACGGAAATCGATAGCAGTAGGTAGTCATCACCCAAGAAGATCGATGTTAGGTCTCTTACGCCTCGTAATTTTACTAGATGCAGTGCCGTCATCCCGAAACACGGAAGTGCAAAACACTCCTATTTTACGGGATGATATATGGCACTGCGGTGGTGCCTACCTAGACGACTCAGTATTGAGTCTTACTAGACTCGATACTGAGTGGCATCTAGTGAATACACATATACTATCGGGTTTGCTGCATAATATCTAGATTCTTCTGGTTAGGGGGTCAGAATACGCTTTTTTTCCGTTCCATGGACTAAGTTTTTGCACTACATAAAGTTAATACATTTATATTTAACGTTTCAGATTTATTGTAAACCCCGTCAACATCCCAATTCATAGATAAATACTAGATTTCACAGAGTATGACTTCATGACATCTTGGGAACGCTAGGAAATTAATTAATCACAGTTTAGGTGTCTAGACCACCCCTTTTTACCACCCCAACCCTTTGCCGAACGTTTAATTGCCGTCTGGCTGGGTGGCAGCAGGTTGAAATTCGAGAGCCTCGAATAAGACAAGGAAAATTTAAATATTTCATGAATATATCGATGGGTACTTTTATAACCTACCAGTATGTACATCATACGATCAGCTTCAAAGCATGTAAGCTGGTACACATTTTCTAAACGTTATTATGAAACGAATTAAAAGTTGATCATTAAAACTTTTAAAATATCCAATATTTTCATAGTTACGTTATGCGGGAAGTGCCTTGGACGTTAAAGGCTTAAATCAGACGCCGCGGCTAAAGCTTGGAATCGTTTTCCTTTTCAATAATATGATTCAACCTGCTACTCGTATGTCGTAAGCACAGACATCCGAATATACAATGGGAAATATTGGGAAATCTGTGGTCGTAAGTGACCTGGGAAACATAGCATAAAGTGCGAACTTCAACTCTGCAGTCTTGGTTGGTTACGACCCTATCACGGTCGCCGTTACAACACTCTACAAATTGACAACCGAGATTCCGTCCCCGCCGGCGAGGGCTATCGTCGCGTGTCCCTGTAGGTTCGCACAGTCCCTATTCGCGTAACCGTGTGCCGGGCCGCTTTTCTCCCCAAACATATGTTAGGCTACCCGAGGTCCGAGTCCCGTTCGGGGACGCCCTTAGTCTCGTTGTGTAAATTTTAAGTCTGAGAGCCATCTGCGCTCGCCAATTGCCCGGTGAAGCTGTAAAGGCCATCTGCGTCCAACAGCAGTAGTCAGTTCGAAAAGAAAAAAAAATAAGATTGTCTTGGTTGAATTCAAACCTAATTTAATTGAGCTAGAAAGGCATAGTGCTATATACGATTAATAGCGGCATCCCTTTCTAATTCAATTTAAGTAAAGATCAATGCTTGAGTCTCGTTCTAGAAAACGGGCTTAAGTCTGTTCTATACACAACATTTCCCAATAAAGTTAATTAACTCAGAGAAGACGAATTCAGTTCGGTGTTTCGGCGAGCCGGTAATGAAATGCAATTTAAAATGGAAACGACGCAATCAGACATGAAACATCCAATCCGTTTGGTAATCCATAGATAAGCGAAACCGATTTGCAAACGATAAATCACTGCTTACATTACATATGCTTTCAGAGTAAGGACAAGGTGAATATTACTTGATATTGATTTAAGTTACATAATGCAATTGCATGACGAATGCATGCATATAACCTAAATATAACATATTGCTACTTAATTTAAAATGTAATCATTTCTTACAAGTTCATCATCATCATCAGCTCATTAAACGGGAAGTACGAGCTTACTCGTATAGGGTGATTAGGCCATAGTCGTTCACGCGGGCCCAGTGTGGGTTGGACGACTTCACGAACAACCTTTGAATCTCTCCGCAGGCGTGCGCTGGTTGCTTAGCAATTATGTACATTTTGTTTATGGTTTTGCCAATCAAAGTGAGGCCACTTAAGAGTAAGTGTCTGTCACCCATAATACTAGCCATTTGTGATAAGGTAAGCACAAACCAGTTGCTACTTGTACTCCAAACTAACTGCATCTTACGAGTATAGTATAGCAGCCTTGATTAAATTTGAGATCGCTTTGCACACTGTCTCATTTAATTTAATGAGTGCTTTAGTACCTACACAGAATAAAATTAAATAATCTTATTCTCGTGTGTTATTAACATATATGACCGTTTGTTTTCTAAATAAATAAATAAAAAGTAATAGTAATAATAAATAAAAAAATGTATAGATGTTAAAGAGAGCAACGATCATAAGGCTACGCTGATGAAAAATAAATTCTCACGCATGTAGATGTAGAAATTCGTGTATACATAATTATGGACTACAACTTCCACCGGTAAGTAGAGACGTACTTAGCAAAAGGTGAATCTTTCCGCCATTATCAATTTATTTATTTTGCAACTGGAAAGCCTTAATTTTATTTTTTAATATATCTTTGGGGTAAGATAAAAGAGACCAAACAAACGACCGCAAACCAAGTCTCATAATGGCTCCCAGACTACAAGATCACGTTCGAATGACACAATTTGAGAATAACAAGTGTCGCGTCCCCCATCTTGTAATTGTGGACGTGTCCGCCTCTCTAATGGCCGTTTGCTGTCACCGTTAATAATGAAGTTATTAATTTGGCGTACAGCTACCCTTAGTGGCACCGATCTATGGTAAAAACACTCTTCTTTGTCAGCCAAGAGATTTTCAGTTACAGTAACCAAAATTCAAGCAAAACATTTTTTGTTGGTATTAAAATATGATATATTATTATGTTTGTCGGATGGCAGTAAAAAGGTTACTTGCGAGAATATAACGAAAAACATGAACGTATGAAAATACGGACGGAGCCTCGCTAACATCAAAAGTGTGTCAAAATTCGGCCAGTTTTTGTATCGAAATACACTAAGTATTAAGACATTTGGCATGTTAGGGAAAAAATCTGAAAAAGAGCATGGCCTGTATTGTGAAATTTTGCAAAAACCGCTGTGAGCTAATCCAGCCAATCTAGAAATTACGTATCATTCATGAAATGATCAATTCAATTACAAATTTTTACTCCAAAACAATAGAATCAGTACACGAAAAATATATTTGCCAAAATTACATTATAGACAACAGATGCCATTTTGGCGACACATTTTATGTATTAGTGACCGTATATCCGTAGTAGTATCCGTATTTTCTTATTTGTTCATGACGAAAAGGGATATATTTTATTATATTATAGGCGCTTTATCTTAAACACAAGACTTTTCTGGTGGAACAGACGGGTACTAAGATGTAGCGAGCTTGCTATGAAAACGCCTATTTACTCGTTTATTGAAATGCCACAGTATAAAATTTGCAGTAGGACCTACGACTTGACGACCTATGATGGAAAGACCGACGGTCAAAAGGAAATAATCAAAATAATATTAAAACAGAAAAAAAGCTGTTTGGTGTGAAATGGAGGCCAACTATGACCCACAGTCGATCGCTATAGTTTAATGCAAAACACAACACATAGAACCCTTTGAGAAACGAGTAAACTCACCCAATGATACTACCGATCTAATATCGAATACATTAAGTGCCTTACCTACCTGAAGTTGCCGTAATATCCTTCAGGGCTTAAGGTCAGGATTAAACTATCACTCAACGGAAGCTCTCACAGGGAGGGCGTGCGTGCAAGATTAATTGGTTTGTCTACTGCTAACCGAGTGACGGGATCACCTCAGTTGTATTGCAGTATGTTGGACTGAACTGTAATTAGACCTACGGTCAGTACATTACATCTGTTATGAGAAACTGTTTAGCTTTGAAAATTCTTTAAAACTTAAGTAAATGTGGACGGACGGTCTTGTTAGTTTATAAAAAATAATGAGAAACCTGCCCCAAAATTCAAGTTGAAGTTGAGTTGAATACTAATTCTAGTTCTTGACGACCCATTTGGTGTAATGGTTGAGACGTCGGCTACTACACCAAGGGTTCCGGATACAATCCCCGCGCAGAACAAACAATCAACAAATAAAAATGTGCTCATGAACATGTCTGGGTATCCACTTATCATCGGGTAGGCTAGGTAGCCAACGAGGAGGTCCTCGTTGGCATTATCTCCGATTTTTATGACATTTGCAGTCATATACTCGTATGTACTTGGTAACATACGTACGTGATAAAAATATTGAATTTAAAGCGTTTCGTATTAAGATACATTTTTAATAAATGTCATGACGATAGCAGCGGAATAATTTCACTACGTAATATACTAAAGATAGGTTTGTAATAACATTGTGCCTTAGGTAAAACTATGATTAATTTACTCCAAATTTCATCAAGGCCAAATTTCCAAATTTCAATTTAGCGTCTACAAAGCCAGTGCCAATATAGATTTATAGCCCAAATTAAAACCTTCACAGAAAAGGCCACTCGAGATTCAATATCGAACAGCGATCCACTGAGGACGCTGCCGAGCACAATTTGAATTTCTAAGCCGAGTAGTTACCGGGAGCGGATATAAGCCGCCAAAGCATACTGCCGCCAACTTTTTATATTTAAAAGTCGCTTTGTGTCATATAACGTCGGTGGCTCAATGGTGTGGACTATTGCACTCCTATCGGGAGGGCTGAGGTTCAGATCCGGCCACGTACCAATGTATTTCCAAATTTTCGAAAAATATATGTACGTTATCCGACGATCTTACGGTGAAGGAAATCATCGTGAGGAAACTGCGCACGCCTGCGAAGAGATTCAAAGGTTGTACGTGAAGTCGTCCAACCCGCACTGGGTCCGCGTGGACGACTAAGACCTGTACACCCTATATGGGTAGGCTCGTGCCCCTCGGTGAGGACGTTTAATGAGCCGATGATGATTTGTTCTATATTAATTGTCAATTTAGTAAGGACATGGCAGACTAAACTCAGTCGCCTCATATCTAAAAAATTGTATCAATTAATAATATGATTCGAACTTAACTTAGAATTATTGTATTTATTTGTGATACATACATTATTTTGTTTTATTTTATGAAACTTAAGCCCTTAAAACCTCAAGAATATTAAGGTAAGAACCAAACTCGCAACGTTCTAAACTGCTTTACTAATCTTCTCTTCATCGCTTACAGTCAAGCAATGTAATGGTGCTTTGAAGCATTGCATTTCATATCGATAGTCAAACTATCGACATTTGATCTTGGAATCATTTATATAATATCGATACTATCGATATTATCAATACTTTCCATAGTATCGATTGTTTCCAATATTCATACCATTGATAGTATCCTAATTGCCCGGTGAAGCTGTAAAGGCCATCAGCGGCCAACAGCAGTAGTCAGTTAGAAAAAAATGATAGTATCGATATTCTCGTTTTTGCCCAAGTATTAATACTATATCGATAAACTATCCATATTGGACTATAGAGCGCTAGACTACACAGTGCATCATCACATCCTGGCCAAATATCAGAAATAAAATAAAACTGCGACTTAACATTTGCAATTACCCAGCACTTTTCACTTTCCAAGATATTTTAATACCACCTCAGCAAAGGTTTTCGCCACCATTTATTATACATTTGACGTAAATTGCATATTTGCGAACTGAGAAAATTTCCTTTTTCGCCAGCCACCAGCCGTTAACGTCTACTTAGAACGTAAAGAAGCGTTTTGAATTATTTTTCATTTATTTTTACAGCGGACCAATATACAAAAATGACCATAAATAAAACTTGAGTCATGTAAATTGTAAGCTTTAAGGTTTGTTTTAGTAATCGTTTTTGTAACATTAATATCATTAGAGATTGATCATATCCTTTTAGCAATAAGATAAAATAAGATTATTTATTTGCACAGAATATAAGTTTTACAAAGTGTATATATTGTATATAATGTAGCATATACCATTGTAGAGTGGTTCTGCCTGTATTAGGCATGCAAATTTAATAATTTATAATAAGTAATTGATTCGACTCTAGGTTATTATAACATTTCTCAAAATTGAATTCACTAACATTTACTCTTACAATTAGATTAAACACGGACGGGTTACGGTAATGTCGGTTTACGGTCACGCGTAGATTCTTTTGTGTAAGCTTAATAGGTAGTGCTATCACTGTTGATATCTGGTAAATAGTGTGCTTGTTTATTACCTACCCATTAAATCTATACTAATATCATAAAGCTGAAGAGTTTGTTTGTTTGTTTGAACGCGCTAATCTCAGGAACAACATGACCGATTTGAAAATTTCTTTCAGTGTTTATCGAGTAAGGCTATAAGCTATATCACCCTAAGTACAAAAGGAGCGGAGCGGCAAGGATGAATGTTTCAAAATCGGGGAATATTTTTTCCTTAAGAGCTTCTGCTGCGTTAACGGATAAAGATTCGCAAAAACCATGTATGACAGTATTGTTACCTTTTAAAAGTTCCTAATAAAAATTTTGATCTGACAATAATATATCCAAGAGCTCCCTATACCTTATACAAACCACTGTCCTTTATAACCGTACGCAGCAAGACCGCAAATATAAACATAGCTATGTTCTCTAGGACACACAACACATGAAAAGCGTACTTGAAAGCTCATGGTACTTGTGGTCGATGAAAGGAAACGGTCTCCCGGAGATGAGTGGTCAACACGCCGAGTGCACGGAAACGCATTGCACGACCGCAATGCCGCATAGAATGGGAAAATAATTGGCAATATACAAACAGAGCTATATTGAAATGAAAAAATGAAAAGAGTTTATTCAGTTTAGGTCCTTACAGAACACTTATGAATGTCAAATGAAGCTACCACTGGTTCGGGAGGTAGTTTTCCACTGAGAAGAAACCATCTTGGTAAGCATAGGACGCCCTTCAGCCCGATGGACCAACGACTTGCGAAAGGTCGCTGGTGGAGGCTGGATGAGAAAAGCGGAGGACCGGGATATCTGGTGCAAAATTGGGGAGACCTATGTCCTGCAGTGGACTGTGATAGGTTAAAGAGACCTCATTTGTTATTGGAAATCCTACTTAATGCGTCAGAAGTATTTTAATTTATTCAAAATGGCTCTACGTTTAACTTTTACATTAAGCCGTTACTCGTCGTATTGTCATCAATAACTAAAAAAATAATGTATGAATTTTAAAATAAAACCTACATCTTTTTGTAGAAAAACATTTTGATTTAAATCTCTCAAATAAATGGTTCTAAGGGATAAAAAAGTAAACCCGCTTGCGCACTCGTTATTCTGAGTGAGCGAATGAATGAGCGGTCAGAAAATGAATGAACAATACAAAATGGCGTCTGTTAATAAAATCAGTGTTGATGTAACGCGCGCATTAGAACGTTGGTGAATTTTTAAGACGTCCTACTTGCAGTGCGGTTAAATCTAGATTTATCTATCATCGTGGCGTTAACCGATTGGAAAATTCACGGGATACTTCCCGAATCGCATTTCGTATTCTTCTGCGAATATATTTTTAATAACTATTAATATATAATCGTAAATAAATTAATGTTATTTTTTAAACTGATTGACTGCTCATATAGGTAAGCATTAATTATTACATAGTTTCTTTTTTTATAATGGATTGCAACCCGTTTTTATCGTGTGGTACTTGCATCAGATTAGTATACAATCAGACGTGGTTTTGTGTGACGTCCGCCATTATTGCCGGGTAGTACCAATGATATTCTGTATATATAAAGGTAGATACGCCATCCGTGCCTCAAAAACGAACCGCCGAAGACAGTACAGTTTGTACTCTTTTGTTTAGGTAAATTTGTTCGAAATTCGAAATATGTGTATGTGTGTTGTCACTGCATTCGAAACACTTTTTTCGATTATTTTGTGAGCATATCACGAATCCATACTTTTTACATCATTGGGTGGTACTAAATAAATACGGTGTTCCAGCAAATTTTCTTTGTGGACGAATTTGCGACCATGGCTAGCCGTACTTCAATGCATTTTGTGAAACATTAACTCAAAATAAATCTCCAGAATCCGTTCACAGAGAATGGGTCTCACACATCATTTGGATGTTAATGCCTTTTTGCACTGTGTCGCTAAATTGTTCAGTACCTATCCAAAGAACAAAAATTCTTCGAGCCCAACTGGATGCTACAGTCGTGCAAAAAAGCTCGTTTATTTCAAATACAATTGTGAGCACCAACAGAACCAGTTTTGGGGCTTCGAAACTTAGTTACCAACATAAACAGCTAAGGATTATCGGTTAACACTTTAAGGTTGTTAGCCGCATGACTCGGGAAACTGAAACATCAATAAACGCCGAAATAGTTCATTATACTCACCGTGATAAGAGTTTGTATATTTAAAGGCAAAATTATTGTACACAATTTTAACATATTATATATTGTGCTGTACAAGTATTATTATAAAAAATCTATAGTTCAATTTATCAGCTTACGTATTTCACAAATGTGTTTGATGTTGTGCGGTGAATATATGATGCGTTCCTGTAATATCCGTACCACCTGGTAGAGCCATTTGCATGATACGAGCTCTGATTAGAACTCTAAGCCGAAATTAATAAGATTAAAATTTAACATTCAACAAGCTCGAGCAACATCCCTGAGAGTGACTAGAGACTGCGGAAAGGGTTAGGTAACCTAGCTCAAGGCATTTAAATTTAATGTGTGCTCGTTTTGTGAACTTTTGAATCAAAACAAGAAACTACATAATTATTTTCTAGGTGGTGCACTCGGTACGGAGTCGTCTAGATAGGTACCTCCTCATTTCTAGATACCGTCCCATAAAATAGGGAATGTTTTGCATATCTGTTTTTGAGGCTGAAGGCACTGTAGCTATTAAAATTACCGGGTATAAGATACCGAGCACCTGCCAGCTCGGGTGCCGGGCGCAGGGCAGCGTTGACGGAAAACAATGACTACCTAATGTTAAATTTTCTTCAACACCGCATGTGTCATGGTTAGGCGTATCACTTACCATCGTGACGAGTCATCCAACTTACAACATAAAAAATACATTTTGAAAACATTTCAATTACTAAATAACAACGGCAAGATGCAACCAATCTTTCTTAAACACACAAGATATTTTATCATAGTTTAAATATTGTACAAGACATACTACGTCAGAAGAATAAATATTATCCAAGCGTCTCACTCGAGTTGTTTGATTTTAAAAACCTAAACTATTACGACGTTATATATACTTGAATCAACCATATTTCAACACTGATTGATATTGAAAGATCGAATTACGCTCTCATAACAAATTTAAGTGAAGTGAGAAAAAGTCCGTTCGGACGCTATCTTAGTGCATCGACCCCGCTCCGTCCGCACCAGATAACTGCATACACCGTCTGCAGATATGCGCCAAGTGCAGTCTGTGAAGAGGGCGTATACAATCTCATTCATGATTCAGCGTGACAAAGTCATAAGAACTGCATTGGCATATGATGAAAAACATAAGTATTTGTTTCATTAATAAGAAGACATGTTTTTAAGGTCATTAGAAACTAGAGTATAACATAACAGATGCAGTGTTAAAGAAAACAATTACTTGCTACTCGTAGTAATTAGTTTTTACCTTGCGCCCGTCACCCCAGGTGTTAGGTTCCTATAAGCCCTATAATTTTACAAGCTACCGTGCCCTCTTTCTACACAGAAGTACTTCTCCTTGGACTGTCGTCTATGTAAAGTATTCACCCATACGAGCTATCGCTTTCTAAAAATAATAAATTTATCCTTACTCGACCAGCATTCACACGAATACAAATATATGGAGTACAATTTCTATCACATTACGTCACCAGTACTTTTAAAAACTCTCGTGACAAACACACTGCAGTAAGCGTAGCAATCCACATATTAAACACAAGGTGATGCAATTTTACCTACGTAATACCTATTATTTCACGGTATAAAGTCCTTGACAACACATTACCGCCGATATCGTTGTGTATATACAGTCATGAAGTTATTCCGAAAACTTTCACTCCAAATTACTGTCAGAAAAAAAGAAATCCATCTTTTAAGGATTTTAACTTAACCTTCGATATAGTAACGCATTATCTTACCATAACAGTTAATATAGCGTGAAATATATTGACACATTTAAGCTTTGCGGTTATTTGAAGTATTTTTATTACCTGCACAGCAGGAACATTTTAGTATGCACCGTTTTCACGCCGCAAATAGCAGTATTCCTTCAGTTCGCATTGTTTGAATTCAGTCCCTACTTTGTTTAGGCATTGTATTAACTAGCCTCGGAAGATTTACGGACTGTCCGACATTCCGTCTCCTTCAATTTCCACTTGGTAACACTCCGGCTACTTGTTCAATCTTCACGTCATGATTTCCGTTATTATTAATCAATCTCAAGTCGCTATGAGAAAAATTGTGCCGGCCGTGTTTGACGGGCTCAATGGTGCATACGGACCTTTTGTGCTAATAATTGTGAAACGGATTGCCGGATCGATGGTGAGAAATTCATTAATGTCTGTCGATGTTATGTACTTAATATATTTAACTGTAGCGATGACGTAAGTTGCTCAAACGTAGTTTCTTTTATTGGAGCTTCTAAAGGGTTCTATGGACGCACAGAGCGATAAAGTTAGAGGATTTTGAATGCAATCAAAGTGAAAATATACAGACGAAGTAAGAATACGAAATAGTCCTCGTGTAACAAGCTGAAGTGGCAATGGCAAGGCGTAAATGTAGTTCATATCATATACAGCGTTCAAACTTAAGATGGCGAGTAGCCGTTGCTGTAGATAGCTTATGACCGGTAGAAATGTAAGTTATTGGGTTTAAACCTTTGGTCTGGAGTAGACACTTTGTGACTTACATATGTAATATTCAGATATCTCCGAAACTTCCCAGGTTTCGCCTATCTGTGTACGGTCAAATCAAAAAAGAATCTACCTAAGAAAAACTAGAATTCCCAGCAATCTCTCGTGTAATTCCCAACTTGGTGTTATTTAAATTTTTAAGTAGCCACTCGGCGCTAGCGCTGAGATTTATCACCTGTTATCCAAATCACCTGCGTAACTCTAGTCTGTTTATCACACCTGCAGGAGAAAAATATCCAAACATTTTCATTTAAACTCCTGCATAGTGTGGGGGTTAGTTTCATGTCTACTATGAAGTTTAAACGGACTTTAATATCATTGTATTTTCTTTATCAATACACTTTTTCTAGGACCCAGATATCTAGATCTAGCACACCGAACGAATGTAGATATCTTATTATGTATTGCAGTAATATACTGTAATTCTGTAAGGAATATATCGAACATGCATTTTCCGTATAACATAATAAGAAAACATACCATCTATTATATTCATATAAAACTACTATTATGCTTGTAATACAAAACAATCTTTCCACGTCTAGAAATGTCGAGAGCACCTGCAACAACCTTTATTGAAATGCCGACACAAGATACGTGCGAAGGTCTGTAGAAAGTTGTAACTCACACCGTTACCCACCAGAAAAATCAAGAACTTGAAGACATACGAGTGTATATACCTTACATCAAATCATCAAAAACATTTTTCTTTTTTTTACATTACTCAAAAATAAACAATTTTGAACGTTACGCTGGAGTTTAGAATTGAGCCAAACTCTATTATACAGGTATCGCAAATACAATATGTTGTCTAAGCTATAAATAATTTCTAATAGCGAGTGTACAAGTTATACACTCGCTATTTAGAAAATATTTATAATTAAATTTGCAAATTTAGATGTTAAATTTCATATGTATTGTATATAAAATATGAAGTCCATATTTTATTTTGAAGTAATTCGTTGAAAGTATTAATTAAATATAATTCTCAAAAAGTTTCACACAGCGTGTTGTACACCTAAGACATCCCGTTCGTACGATTAAAACCTTGTTTCTATTTTGCTAACATATCTCTTAAAAAGTTGTGATTAAAATATAATTATCACCAACCTACTCTTCCGCGGGTGTCGTCAGACATGGCTCAGGAGTAAATATCAATATAAATAAAATTATAATGTAAAGATTGTAATATAAAAAACATCAGCATTGTCCCACATCTAATAGATACTGCAATCTCTCGTCTGTCATGTGTGAAGTTATAGCAAATTAAAAATGTCATTATCATCGTCAAATCGAGTTTCTGTCTAGTAGTGGAGTATAACAGGCTGTCAAAGCAAATAATCGTATATATATCTACGACAAATAGAATGTACGACACACGACCAATGATAAATTATTAAGTTGGAAATTGATCTCTATTTCCAACCCAACTAAGTCTAACATGAGACAAGCGCAAAGTAAAAGTGTTAGTGAGCTTTTCAAATGTTTATTTTCGGCTTAAGATAATCGCCGTTGTTTACGAAACACTAAAACCTGAGCGCTAGAGTGTGCTCCGTGTATAGTAGGATTATGTAGGATTACCGGCGAAATTCATTGTATGTTTACTAAAATTGTAAACAAATGAAAGTGTTTGTGTGTTAGCACGGTGTTTAAGTGAATTTTTTGCAGGAAAGGTATAAAAAAGCTACTTTAGCTTCTTCAACGTTAGTAATATTTGAGGTTGTGTGTTAAATTTTGATGTAATATGTATAAATTAAAGATTTCTTTTTTCAGTAACTTACAATATAAAAATTGAAATTCAGTCATGTTCCACCAAAATACCTATTTTTTACTTAGATACTAGGCACATACATTTTGTACTTAGATACTAAAATACGAGTATGAGATGATTTCATTTATATTTTGTATTGACCCTACAATAAAACGTTTTTTTTTTTCATTAACGCATCGAATTCTAAGAGAGTTTTTATAAGATCAGTGCCATTTTTATTAAGAAATATAAAATTGACATCCAGATTTAAATAACTAGACTTATCATACAAATATTATCCCGAAAACATTACGTAATAACCATCTTTTTATAACTGAAGACAGTCGAAACACGTGAAGCGAGTTAATTGAACCTGTGTACTTGAGCCATTACATCAGCGACACGCCTCGCGATCACTCAACCGTGCGCGAAGCTTTTGATTATATGTGAAGCAGTAATAGCAGATACTAAATATGAAACAAATAGGCATTATTTCATCAATTGTAATAATGCTACTATATTTGCCTTTTGTTCGAGATTAGGGACATATTTTTAAATTCAAAGATATCAAATATTTGTCATCATCATCATCAGCTCATTAAACGTCCCCCGAGAGGCACGAGCCTACCGTATAGGTGATTAGTAGTCCACGCGGGCCAGTGCGGATTGGACGACTTCACACACAACCTTCGAATCTCTTCGCAGGCGTGCA
Organism: Leucinodes orbonalis; assembly: GCA_019425675.1. Classification (NCBI taxonomy): domain Eukaryota; kingdom Metazoa; phylum Arthropoda; class Insecta; order Lepidoptera; family Crambidae; genus Leucinodes; species Leucinodes orbonalis. The sequence goes on along the minus strand of PQWD01010071.1, from coordinate 46,646 downwards.
TGAAGGTTTCCTCACGATGTTTTCCTTCACCGTAAGAGCGTCGGATAACGTACATATATTTTCGAAATACATTGGTACGTGTCGGGATTTGAACCTCAGCCTCCCGGTAGGAAGGCGACAGTCCACACCACTGAGCCACCGACGTTCTCAAATCAAAATATTTGTCGATTAGCTTAAAATAATATGTTTCGCTTCGTGTTTAGTTGGTTGTGAGTAGTAGTGTAGGTATACATATAAATAAATGTATCGCATGAATCAAAGTATCTCATTGACAATTACGTTAATGTATTCAATTAAAGTGTTAAGCAATAAATGATCCAATCTATTTCTGGCTTACCACCTTTTGTGATGTCATTTGGTAGCGTAACATTAATGAAGTAATCTTAATAAAATAGCACAAAAACAACAGTGGAATATTTAGGTACATAAAATTGTTTCATTGTTTAATCATCATCATGAGCTCATTAAACGTCCCTCCGAGGGGCACGAGTCCACCCATATAGGGTGATATGGCCTTAGTCTTCCACGCGGGCCCAGTGCGGGTTGGACGACTTCACGCACAACGTTTGAATCTCTTTGCAGGCGTGCGCAGGTTTCCTCACGATGTTTTCCTTCACCGTAAGAGCGTCGGATAACGTGACATTGTTAATAATAACTGATTAATTCCAATTTTATACGTAACTACAGGAATGGGATTGTTTTCTTCAGTTATTTGTACCTTTTAATAAAAACAGAACTTTTAGAGCGAGGCAAAATAGTTTCTCAATACCATGGAACCTAAATAAGCGCCGTACCGTAACGGCACTTAGACATAATGGTAAGGTGTGTGCCATTTTAATCCTTACTCCATTCGCATAAAGCTCCTAGCTTAAAGCACAAATATATAAGCTTTACCAACGCCTTCTGGTGTTTAATTACAGCTTAATTATTCGCGGTCGCGCGCCGGGAGATTCGCTTGTAAGGTCAGACGTACACCGGAGCAACGGTTAAAATCGACCTTTGGGATTTCAAAACCTTATTTGATTTTACAAACAAAACTATTGTGTCCTCTGAAGCACGGAATCATCCTTTTTATTCAGACAATCAGGTGATAAAGTCTGCAATATCAAAACTACGCTCCCCGGATTAGACTAGCTAGTAAAATTACCGGGTATAAGAGACCTGACATCTGTTGTTAACGGGCGCAGTGCGGCATTGATGGAGAATAATAACTGTCTTTCAGTTGTTGGTCTCCTTATTGCCGCTCTGTCATGGTCAGGCGTATCACTTACCATGACGTGAGCGTCCTGACCTGTACACATATAAAAAAAAACACAGCAATCTAAACTCAACGCCCAGACCAATAAAGCACGAACATTATAATACTCAATCAATAAATTAAAAATATAACAATTACGAACTAAAGATCTATCGTCATTTCTAATGACCACCATATTTTCTATAGCCGCGGAGAAAAGTCGAAGTTACGACCATGATTTATAAGTTATAACTAACAATCAACTATCAACACGGTTACTGAAGATTCTAACGACTGTCGCCATATCTAAATACATTTACCAACTTCTGCTCGTGGTAGATCCTGCCGAATGGTAAATTAGTCTGGCGAGCTACCATCAAGCATTGGATCGGCGTGGCAGGTTGCAGTTTAAACTGACTGAGTGAGCTTAAGGCATGGGGTAAGAGAAGGCCAGTTGGCCTGGGAGTTGCAGTTGTCCCCAACCAGATGGACCCATGACTCGGTTAAGGTGGAACTGAGTCGATGGATATTATCTGCTAGGGATGCGTCCATGTGGAAGTTATTAATTGAGGCCGTATGTCATGATAACGATGATGAGACGTTGTTAGTTAGTTTATAAAGATAAAAAGGCATGACGTAACACGATATACTAAATTCACACCAAAAATAATCATTAAAATTTATTAATTCCTTGTTTTACTATACACATAATAGATACGACCGAGTAGAAATTATTTCAAAAAAAGTTAAGAATACTATTACCAACTTAAATAGATTAGCTAAACAATTGCCAAAAGCAAAGTCAGGAATCCCCAATCCCGACTAACGACAGCCTGGGGATCTTTCCCGGGCTTATTTATTAACTACAACGCAATTAAGTTTTGTTCCTTTCGGAACGGTGTATTGTCTCGGAATATTTGAGTTGCCTATTGTTTACAAGAAATAATACAGGGACCTGAAATTCAGAGCCTACATTTTATTTCTTCTTGAAAACTGGTAGTGGTAGTTAAAAAGAAAATTCGTAATTTATTTTAGGATATCTAGTAATTACTATTTCACAGGTTTCTTGTTCGTATTAGGAATATTTACAACTGATAGTGGAACCGTTCCATTTTTCTATCATAACATAGTAAGTAACTGCTGAATGAAGTGGTATGAGAGCGTCGGTGGCTCATTCGTATGGACTGTTGCCATCCGATCTGGAGGGTGCATGTTCAAATCTTGCCTCGTACCGACTATTCGAATTTTCGAAATTATAATGTGTGTTCTTACGATGAAGGAAAGTATTGTGAGGACACCTGCGCACGAATACGAAGAAATTCAAAGGTTGGGAGCTGATAATCATGAACAGTAATATATATGACCATTGCTAAATTAGCGGACACATGAATAACACTCTTAATTCATTCATTTATTCTATAACGAAGCTTTATAAGGGAACGAATGTATTTATACTAAATGCTTGTTTCCTAAGATTAATGAGCCAAAGATATCAAAGAGAGATACGTGTGTATTTAAAAACCGCTTTTTAATGGTAAAATAAGCGCAACTATACTTGAAACAGTAACAATGCTATAATAAAAAGTGTAGATATCTGTCTTTTTCTCAATTTACTTCTCGAACACGTACAGTTGCGTAAACACAGTTTAGAACAGTTGTTCGACTTTCAAATTAGTAGCGACGTAATCTGTAAATAAGTAATACTGAATAACATCAGGGTTCAGTTTCTACGGATTGACAAGTTAAGAACATAACTAATTAGGTCACCTTAGTTTTATATTTCCCATACTATTTATATTAAGTAAATTGTACTTCAAATTATTAAAAAATAAAAAAATCTCGAGATTGAATCACCTACTACCACATCAACGTTCTTTAATTTTAATATCAACTCTAGATCGTTCTCAGCATAACTTGCTAAAAGCGAACAACAAACATGTTTATGGTGCCTTATTGAATTCGAAACAAAAACTGTCACGTGGCTGGCGTCACTTGGAAGTGAGTCGAAAAAAGCCGTTTATGCACGGCTTCATAACATCACACTCAAAGGTGAAACGTCACAACCGCACGCAAACGGTTCATTTTGCCGCATTGAAAACTTTTCAAATACGGCCTGAGATGTCTATGAATAAACTGGAAACAGTGTGGAAAATTTTGAGAACGTGCCGCCAACGTAAACCCGGCTTTGCTCGGTAATGTTGCTTTGAGTTTCCGCGAAACGGAGCGATGTATAAGCCGCTTTGGTTTGTATAGGCTTGGGCACGCTAATTGCGTAGGGCGACGGTATTGCCTAAGGTCCTTGGTTTAGGAGCAGACGTTTCAACCATTAGACCAAAAGAGTCGTCATTCATAGATGTCTATAAACTGAATACATGGGGAAAATTTTGCGAATGTGCGGCCAGCGTAAACCTGGCTTTGGCCGATAATGCTTCTTTGGGTATCCGCGAAACAAAACGATGGATAAGCCGCTTTGGTTTGTATGCGATTGGGGCTAAATGCGTAGAGCTAAGCCCTACTACAGTGAACAGGCCTTCAGCATTGGTGTTATATGTCTTGATATAAGTTCTGGCCTAACCACCACATTAGCGTTGTTGTGTGAATATTTGTCAAATATTAATATGGGCAAGAACATATGGGTTACTACAAATTGATTGTAAGTATCATGCACTAACAATTGGTGCGTCCCTTCAACCGTCAGTTCAGAAACATGTCTGTTTCCATTGATCTAGGTATGTGATATATTATGTATTTACTGACTTCCTATTATTAACTATTATTACACAATTATACAAGTTACACAATACAAGTTGCTTGCTTCATTCTATCCTAGTGTCTGCCGCTGTAAACGTATATTACTCGCTTCTTTTCGCAGCTTTTTAAGCGGCCTATATACAAACTAAATATATTTTTTTTTATATTTACGAGTTGGAATCGAAGATAAGGAAAACTATGAGAACAAAACTATCGTCCTTACGTAACAGCCCGTCAAACAGCAAGCCACCCACGTCCCGGAAACTTGAGCTGTTATCTTCAGTTTCACTCTGAAACTTTCCCTTGGGTAGGTACACTCTAAACACAAAAGCGAATCTGCACAATGTTTACAGTACAACCGTAGCAGAACTAGACATGACGTCATGTATTACAGGCATTAAAAACAGATTTGATGTAATAGATGGCAAGTTTGCGACTACATCAGTAGTTCCAGATATTAGAAACATAAACTTGACATCAACTATTAAATAAATAAAAAATGTATTTAAGCAAAATTAAGTAATACCGACATGGACGTATAAAAAAATACGGACGGACTGTAATAAATAAATAAAATGTGTCCCGAAATGACACCAGCTGTCTGTCATTTTGACAAATATTTTTTGCATACTGATTTTAGTGTTTTAAACTAAAAATATGTAATCGAATTGTTAATTTACCTATGACACATAATTTCTAGATTAATTTTCCTTTTATTCACTGTGCGGTTTTCCACGTTTTTTATATTTTACATAATCTATGGCTCTATTGACAGATACGCGCCAAATGTCTTAATATTTTGTGGTATTCTATACAAAAACTAGCACAATTTTGACACACTTTTGTTGTCAGCGAGACTCCTTCCGTATTTTTTTTTTTGGTGTCCATGAATACAAATATGTTTATCCGTTGTTGAGTACACGCTAATTGCTAAGATTGCTCAGAGAACTTTGGTGCTAGAATGTACATTCAACTAGCTTCTGTTCTGCAAAGACTACAATGGAAGTCTCTACTAATACTCGTATATTGCGAACAATAATTTATAAACTGAAGTAACCTAATTCAATGCTCGTTTAAAAAAATAAAAACCATAAACGATTCACCTATTGAGACTTAAAACGTCGTCGTTAAAATGAAGATTTAATCTTTTAAAGGTTACAAATTGAACCTGATTAATACGCGTCAAAGTTCATATTGTTCAATGGTTTCCCATTAAGCGTGTCAAAGTGTCACAAACAAACCACGATACAACACGCCTGGAATTTGGTTTTCCTTTCCTTTGAGGGTTTACGAGGAATAACTCGAGTTTCTTGCCGGCTCTTCTCGAAGATCCTACTTATTCCGAACCGGTGGTAGAGTCACAAAAAATATGATAATAATAACAATTGACGATTCAAAAGTATCTGTAACAGATTTATTTGAATAAAGATTTTTTTCTTTCTTTCTTTCTTTCTTTCAATGTGAGAAGCGATAAATCGATTTTAACCAACATTTTATTGAAAGCGTTATTTTCTTATTTTATTACCAGCGTTTTTTGTTTTTTTTTTTGCCATTTTTTTTTAATTCACACCAACAGCAGAGATACAAATAATAAGCTAAAACCTACTTTATAAATTTTCATATTTCCACGGTTATTATTGTTGATTTATTTATGGCATTAGTTGTAGAAGAGCGTCGGTGGCTCAATGGTGTGGACTGTCGCCTTCCTACCGGGAGGGTTGAGGTTCAAATCCCGACACGTACCAATGTGTTTTCGAATTTTCGAAAATATATGTGCGTTATCCGACGCTATTACGGTGAAGGAAAACATCGTGAGGAAACCTTCATGCACGCCTGCGAAGAGATTCGAAGGTTGTGTGTGAAGTCGTCCAATCCGCACTGGGCCCGCGTGGACGACTATGGCCTAATCACCCTATACGGGTAGGCTCATTCCCCTCGGTGGGGACGTTTAATGAGCTGATGATGATGATTAGATGTAGGTATATTTTAATATAGTAATATGTATATTTAGTGCATAATTTTTTTGGTAATAAATTAACACCAACGTTAAAGTAAAATCTACACAATGTCAAGACGTTATTGTCGACCTAAATGCGGGACTCGGTTTTGTCATTTTGAATGTTTTAATCAAATACTTAATATATATGTTTGTTGTTTGATTTAGTACTGAAAATGTAGGCTATGTAACTTCTGTAACACAGACAATTGGGTATTTGACACCACTAATCGTTGACGCACTTTTTATGAACTGTCAAAAAGGAACGTTTCCATATATTTTGTATGAGATAATTGAAACGTGACGTCATTGCACACTAACATCAATTGACCTAATATTTATTGGTTTCGTGTATTTAAAAATACAATATTGCAAATAAACAAAGGTTCAATGAAACGACATGTAAAATAAAGTGCACTTTTATGAAAATAAGGTTTGGCATTTTATTGCGAATGGTGGAGAATACCGAATTTGTTACACATGTAAATATTTTATCTCAACATTTTCAGGTTGACCTTTTATTCGTTATTATGCATCTAATTAGTGTACTGTTGATCTAATGTTTGATTAATATTAAGTATATTTAAAATTTCATAAAATTGGAATACGAAGTGTTTACTTCGTAATGGACGAGAATAAATTTAAATTTAAAGTTACGGTGCTTTATTTATTTTAAATTAGAATTTGAATATTAAAAATGTAATTTCATCAAAAAAGAACCATAAATAGCGTGCTTTATAGCCCCAGATTATATTAGTTTCGATTCCAAACAACTGGAAGTGACAACTGAAGTAACTGAAATGTCGAAGAAAACTGGGAATGGAGTAACATTTAGTGTTACAGCGTCCCCACCGTTTTAGGTCAACGCCCACTCTTTCAAAAGTGCTTTTGTGAATGTACGAGTAATAAACGTAGAAAAGCTCATGCAACTCCAATGAACGTATGCATTTTACTTCTATGGAAATTGCATCAAGACAAGTAAAGAAAAATATCCTTATTTATTATTCTTGATATTTTAAACTTGTTCAACTGTTCCGACACATTTTTCATAAGTTAATCTTTTAAAATTATAACAACAATCTAGTTATTTGTGTTTATATGATACTGTCTTAGATATATGTTGCTAAGTATTTTATCTCTCTCAGCTCTACTTAGCACAGGTCAATGCTCAATCTCCTCATTTTGCGCGAGATATAATAAATAATTATAAATTATTCTTCGCTGCCTTCCCATAACAATGATTTCTGAATCTTTTTTTGCTAGATGAGAAGTATTTCGGAGGAAATCAATAAAACGTATTTATTTCGTTTATACTCCGGCAGCACCATCAATTATGTATTAACAAATGGAAAAATACTGCAGAAACCAATCACTCTTACACGTAACTCTCAGCATAACCTCTTTGAATGCGCAAAATTAACCTTTGTCATACATATGCCCTGATAGAACCCGCATTGTAACGAAATACTGCGGATTCCGAAACATGTTATTAAATAAATCGGAACAAAATTATTTCCCATACAAGCCGGAAATCATATTCACAATATCCACTTGACTTCTAATATCAAACGCACAAATATTTCCGAGGCAATTTCAATGATATTTTGTATAACATCAGAAGCATTAGTCTTTATTCGCTACCTCCAACAAAACCAATATGTTTACGACTTATGGAATACCAAATTACGTATCGGAAGAATTACAGGAACTCCGGAGATAAATCGATACGTTCTTCTTAGAGCCTTTACATGAAATTCAAGCGGAATTCATCGGCATTGTTTGTCTCTGGAATTGCTGACTGAAACTCGGTTACTCGGCATTCTTTGGTTGGTTGGGACTTAATGAGAGGCTTTAACTGGATTATGGATAAATGATTCAATGGTAATGTTGGTGCAACGAAATCAACTGAAAACTAGGGACCTTAAGATTTAAGGGAGTAATTAGCTTAGCAAATTCCCTTTTATTTAATCCAAATTTAATGGTAATTAGACTTGTATTCATGGAATCTTTTGAGCCAAACACGCAAACTGAACGAAGCATTTAAAATATTTATGTCTTACAGTTACATATTAAAGGTTTTAACGGGATAATAATATCTTCGAACCTAAGACTTTGGTGGGTCACTAAAAGTTTTTATGTTATGAAATGAACGGGGCGGTCAGGACGCTCACCTGATGATAAGTGATACGCCTAATCATAACAGAGCGGCATTGACGGAGACCAACAAATGATAGACATTTATTATTCTCCATTAATGCCGCATTTCACTAGATATTATCATTATTATTAATTATCGGTCTTTGATGGGTCAAAAAAAATTGTTATAAACTAACCTGTCTGTCCATAGGCGAAGATGCAAGCGTTGTACCCTCGAAGGCATTGTCCAAAATGTCCCTGCCGAGACATTCGAACACTGTTTTCTGGGACGCGAAGTTGGGCAAGCTGGGTTCCAACGAGTAAACAGTGATCGAAGGCGAACGTTTTGGGTTGTTTCCTGCAACAAAACAAAATAATATTATCAAAAAAAGTTTTAAAAAATCTAGAAATTTAGCATGAGCTAAATCTTTACATGATACATGCATACAGGGTCAAGAGGTGACACTGGGATATACATAATTGCAATATTTGCAATCCTGCAACGCTGTGGGCCAAGGCTGTAGTTCCGTTTAGCAATGCCTTTAGGCTCGTTGCGTCCATTGTCAAGGTTGTGAATACGATGTCCCGGTGAAGATGTAAGGCTATCTGCGATTTACAGCAGTCGTAATTTACAAAAAATGCATTAGTAGTAGAGATTTCACAAAAAAACAATAACATTTAAAAAATGTCGCCTCACGTGACACCTTAATAACTAATAACTAATGCTAGAGTTATTGATACGAGATGATTAAAAATATCCACAGAAAAAAATATCCTCAGACATTCACACAGCGCCATCTAGCCCAAGTTAAGCGTGAAACCTGTATTATGGGTAGTAAATACTTCCATATACATACATACCTACATAGAAACACCCAGACTATTACAAACAGACATGTTCATGCACACAAATGTTTGTATTTCCCGGGATCAAACCCGGAACCCTTCGTGTAGCAGCCGACGTCTCAACCGCTACACCAAATGGGTCGTCAAAGTTATGAAACACGTGTTAATTTTTAAAAAGGTCACGTTTATTACCCTTATAACTACCTTATACAATATCAATACAAATAATCGATATTGATTCACCATATGTACCAGATTCTAGCAATTGCGTACTAATTCGTAACTCTACAATCGTAACTTGATTCACCAATCGTTATAATTTGTCAACAGTCCCATCGGTCCCCAGCGGCGGCAAATCGAAACGGTACATCTTTTTCGAATACTCGGTATCAACATTAAAAAGGTTATTTAAAGATAAATATGTCTATAAAATCAAACGATGTAGGATTGGACTGGACGAATGGATGATTACTTTGAGTCACGCGTAATATTTGTTTATTAAAATGCAGCAGTTATGTTTTCTTGGATACATTTTCTTCAGCATTTCCGATATTCTTAATATCCCATTTGAAGTAAGTCCACTCCACCACTGTACTTAGGGGTTTCCCGAGTTTAATTTAGAGAGATCTCGAGATTCGAACTTCGTTTCGTTCCTTACGTCCTTATGTCGGAACTTCGTTCCTTAGCCTTAGTTTCACCAGATACATCTTTTATTTCCTCAGCTTTCACTACGTTTAGGGTTAACTGAGGTCCGAAAATATTAAATGCGCATTTAATAACATTGACAAGTTCAAATATATCCAGAATGTTCCGGAATACAATGTCCAATTACATTAGCAATTAAGCCGACTGCGGTCGTCGGCGACACGGAGATCGTTCGCCATATTGATTTGATTAATGGGCGCAACTTTTAATTAAACGACACGCGGGTGACGATGTTTGTTTATTCTATGGAGCGAACGGGTTGGTCATCTGATGTTAACGATACACCTATTAGATATTATGTTGAAAGAACCAAACATTATAATAGTATTGAGTTATTTCCAGCAGTGTTCTACATCTATCAGACCAGCCATTTCATTTTAAAATATAAGGTACTTATCCAAAGAACATTAGCGCACACCACACACTATTTCACAGGATGATATTTGGCACAGCGTAGGGTATAGATGACTCTGTATAAAGCCTAGTGTAAAAATTTATAAACATTATGTGTTCGCGGCTACTTCAACGTTTATGAACACATTTGGATGTTTCTCTTTCTTTTTGGAAAGGAGATATCCCAAGGCTGGTTAATAATAAGGAGACGAAGATCTAATCATCGCACCCCAGAAAGGTCGACTTTCATCGTTATGAAACTTTGATGTTATCTTCCATTGCGCGATGGCGAATAACCACAGCATATTTTGTTGCGGCATGATGCACCAAGAGCAAATGATATTTGCTTGATATCCAAACTTTGTGTGCTGATTCCTCATTCCTTTTATACAATATAAAAGTTTGTTAAAAATAAAGCCAAGGCAATGGCCTCTACAAATGCAACAGATGTTTTCAATCGACACGATCCTATACGAAGCATGTGGCATTCACAATGACAGTACCAGTGAATGGATGTTGACGTCAGCATGTGTCGTGGGAAATATAATAACTCGCATTAAGTTTTGTTACATCATTATGAGATTAATTTAATGAATGATTTACTTTTCTTAGAACTTTTGCCTTGGGAAAAGTAAGAAGGGAATAAAAGGCAAGTTGACTGATACGGTTTTATCGTAATCGTTTATAAATAAATCCCTTCAGGATCTCATCCGTATTATCAAGATATTTTTGCTCGGCGTCTGTGGTCTAAGCATTGATTACAGATATTTTTGACAGTCATCTAATTGCATTTTTCCGAAAATATAGTGTATACTTTATTTATTCACACACCATAAAAGTTTTAAATGGTATACTTTTGAGGTTGAAAAAGTTTGTAGAAAATATATGTATAATACATATTCTTTTTTAAAATACATTTTATTAAATATATATATAATATCTTCTATCTCTGTCTGTGTATTTCTCTAAATTTACTATTACTAAAAATAAAGAAGATTCTATCATATTGAAAATCAAAGATTCATGTTTCATTACAAATTTCATACTAGGTTATTTGAAATATTTAAGTTAATTATGGAACTAATACCGAAGATAATTTGTGACTGTCGTGATTCAAATATACATCGAAACCAATTTGAAACTGACATCACTTGTGACCACCAGATCACTACAAACTGGTTGAAGCATGAATCACATGTGTTACTAAGTTAAATCTTAAAAGTTCCACGTAACGTATTTGATGCATCCCCATAATACATAATAATAATAAACAAACGACAAGTAACAGAGCCAAAGAGCGTGGCGTTGTTTATGTAAAACAGATATTCCCTAAAAATCTCAATCCAATCAGCTGGGATCAAGTCCAGAATGTATCACGCTGATATATGAACAAGTGCCCACCCCGAGCGTTTCATTAATCTTTCTAATTTCAACGAGCTCACCGGGGGCTAACCCCCTATCGTTCGTCGTTAATCACTGACCGACACACCCCCTGTGTACTACACGAAAAATTAAGACATAAAATTTATTCGCATTTTGGTCAAAAAAGTTCATCTGCTACATTATAATAATATTTTTTTATTTCTCTCACCACATAAACAAAAAAAAATTTACTAATGTGTTATTTTTATTATTCAATCTTTCATCAGACACTAGGACTGTTTGCTTGATCGCTATCATCTTGCCCAAAAAAGAGGTAACCTCAAAAAATATATTCCACTTCCCCGAAATGATCGGCGTAAAAAAAACTTACTGGCATCTCTTTCGGATCGCAGGCCATTATATTTTAATCATATTCGACTGGCCACACTGTTTGTAATGTGGAGAGACCGGAACCCAAACTAGGCAGTTCCCTGCTTATATTTTAGGCACCAGGCCTCCCGACGTCAGTGGTACACATATTTTGTTGTGTCGCATCATTTCCATGTTCCTGCGTACCGGTGAACAAATGAAGAGCTCTCACCACAACACAAAATCTAACCGAAACTTAATATGAAAACTGCATTTCAAAGGATGTAAATAAAGTGGGAGGATGAGCTCTTTTCAGACGGGGCTTTACGCCAAATATACAGTTCGAATAGGCACTTAGCGTGGCTATATTGGTATGCTGTAGTCTACCAAAAGTCATAAAGAGGCGACACGACATTGCCGATTTGCTCACCTCTTTTTATTTGCATTGGAGTTCTTCGGGCTTTATGAGCTAAGCAATAATGGTAGTATTTCCAATAGGAATTACTCGTAAATAAGGACTAGAATACTCAAGCCTTGAGTAGATCGTTAGAACTCAATTTTCTTGTTAATGTCTGCTTAATAACTAGTTTTTCTAATATTCCCATAGTAAAGAACAGTGACCGTTTCTGTTATAATTTAAGATAGAGAGAGAGACATTAGAGATTGATTTGTTTTAGAGATTTTTAGATAGTTACAATTAATATTACGTATTAAGATATAGAGCGTCGGTGGCTTATTGGTGTGGACTGTTGCCTCCCCAAGTTCAAATCCCACCACGTACGTACCAATGTATTATCGAAATTATATGTCGGGACGTTTATCCGACTCTCTTTCGGTGAAGGAAAACATCGTGAGGAAACCTGTGCACGCCTACGAAGAGATTTAAGGGTTGTGCATGCCAATCTGCACTGGGCTTGCGTGGAGGTCTAAGGCCTATACACCCTGTACAGGTAGGCTCGTACCCCTCGGTGGGGGACGTTTATGAGCTGACGAATTAATAATGTGTCATAAGCGACACAACAAACTAAATTTCATATTTATCTAATTGTGTACCAGTGAAAATCGCAACTTGCCATATAAATCTACACAATGCGGCTCGCAGTCAACCGACAGGTGCTCCGTGTCAAACGTCATTGCAGAATCAATAGCAGCTAAACGCACAGTGCACTCGAGCGCGTTGTTATGGCAGAATTCAATTGGTGGGTCGACACTAGTGTAGCCAGGTGCACCCATTTGCGCGGAACGTCCTGATTTTCAGGAGTCGGCGACGCGTCCCGATTTGTACCTGATCGGGACGCTAAATTTCCCGATTAATTAGGAACATTAAAAAAATAAAAAATATATTTACCCTACGTAATTTTTACTAATTGCATCACTGTTAAAATAAAATGCCACACATGAGCGTCATATCATTTTTTTTTGTTAGCTGTCCCGATCTGCTTACTTAAATTCAGATTTTTTGATATCATGTTCCGATTCAAAACAATTCGTAACTGGCAACACTAGTCGACACGTCCCGCGCCTGCATAATCAACGTCAACATTCATATTTTAGTAGTTTGCGAATGTTTTGATCTACGTCAGAATTTACATTAGACAGGTTATATGACTTAAATCGTGCATATTAGACAAGAACAGCTATCTATGGTTTGACTGACAGATCAGACAATTTGAGAAAAATATTATCTGGCACAAATGGGGGAGACCTTTGTCCAGCAGTGAACTGCAATAGTTTATTTTTTACCTTTCGGTGACAAACAATGCTGGTTCAGTTCAAGTGTTGAAAGGCGAACACCTCTGCCAACGAATATTTTGCAAGACCAGAGGTATTTTTGGAAGGTCTTTTCGCTGTTGTCCGTGGATGGCCTCAATAATTTCACATCGCTCACAAGTGATACGCCTGACCATGACAGAGCGGCATTTATTGAGATCGACAACTGATAGACAGTTATTATTCTCCATCACAAGGCCGCATTGCGCAACGACACCGAGACAACAGATGTTATGTCTCTTATACCTACCCCGTAATTTTAGTGAATCACGTTCAGCCAACGATTCTTTTTAAGGAAGTTTCTAACTTATATTTAAACAAAAAATACATTCATTTTAATTTTTAATATCACGTAGGTTAAATATTGTTTTAGAGGATGTAATCCTTGTTGCTTCATACACAGCAAACAATTGACAAAGTTTTCCAAAACTTTACTCAAAAATACAGTTACTGCAGTGTTACAGTTAACATCAGAATAAGATATTCAATCTCTATGACACGCTTCCACACTCACAATACGCAAAACTCAGTCCAATTTAAAAGAGTAGAAAAGTTAATTTCAATTAACGAGCTTACATGAGATAAGAGGAATTACCTGGGCCAAGTTTAAAATGAATGACTTGCGCTTTACGTAATTTAATTACATGAATTTATGAACATTTGTTTTTTTTTTCATTAACGAAAATATATATTTTGTTTAAATTTCACGCAAATTTTGACTGTTACTTATTTATGATCAGTTTAGAATGTAATTCATATCAGTGAACCAAATACATAAAAAAAAATATTAAGGTTGTTTTGATAAAAAACATTGTACTACAGTACTACTACAACTTAGTATTTTACAGACACCTACACAAAGAACGCCATTGATAACCTCTAAAAAACAAGACACCAGATAAAAATAGCTTGTAAGTTTTACAGCACGGGCAAACCTCCAAAACTATTAGCTACATTTCCAATACGCCTTCAAAAGAGACAGGCGGGCAAAAGAAAAGATACATGACCGCAATCAGTTGCGACAAATATATTGGGAGAAACTTCCCGAGTGCATTGTCTCAAATCAGATGGAGCGTGCACCAAGGGTTTGCTATACATTCTGTTAATAATAGGTATTATACTTTTTTCACATTATATTTTAATTGTCAAACAAAAAAAAGTATATAAAAGAGTTTTTAAATCAAAATACTGACCTACTTATTTATTTTTAGTTTACTAGCAATAGTGGAGAAGCGTGTGAAGTTAAAAAAAATACTACATATATTACTACTATTACTAATAATTAAAGTTGTGCGAAAACTAAAAGCAATGTGTATTTACACGTATTATTAAAACTGTTGAGTAGACTTCTCAGACCTAACTATAATTTATCGAAAAATAAAGTTGGCAACCCTGCGTGCAACCGTTGCACTACTCGCGAGTTGCGCATCTTGGCACCAGCCCATGAGACGAACTTAATTCGGGTCTCTTCTCTGGCCATGTGCTTTCTTATTATGGATGGCAAGATATATCTTACGAGATATATGTGGCACGGCTATTGCAAAATATGTTATACAAGAATTGTCTGGAGAACCTCATTGTCTAGAAGTATTTATCTCAGTTGCTTCAAACTTCTTTACATTTATTTGTGTTTGTGAAACATTTGAGATTAAACTTCATGATAAGCAAAATAAAAGTTTAGATGGAACAGTCTGTAATAAAAATGTTTTAACAATTGCACTTTGAAGGGTGTCTTGCTAACTTCAAAAGCTTAAATGTTTATATTTAAAATCTTTCATCCGTTTGATGATTACAGAGTTTCACTGTGTATTTAAAGACACGCACGGTACATGATAGGAGCTAAACCATATGATCCTTATGTATTACTTATCTTGAACCCAGACTCCTTATAAAAGAGATTTCTTATGTGTGAACAAAACATCAGTAAGGAATTTTAAATTTTTAATACTGAAATAGTCATACATAGTTACATAATAAATACTCCAAGTATTTGAACAAACTATAAATAAAGATTAGTTGCGTTGACAAACAAGAGCAATCTTGAATTACAATCTTCCTAAGTGTGATTTTACGACTAATTAACTAAAAAAAAATAGTTATTCAAGAAGGTCACGCGGCACTACACATTTGTGTGCCAATCCCCTTAAGTGTTGTTTATATAGTACAAACGGTAATACAAGTTCCATTAATGCTAATAACCATTCCATACATGACCATACTGATCGAGCCGATCGCGAACGAATAACACTAACGCAGGAAACAAATTGTAAACGTTAACAACGGAATAGGAAATTATTGCAACTAGGTTTATAGCTACCGAGAACTTCTCACCCATTTATCATCATCATCATCATTACAGCCTAATTATGTCCACTGCTGAACGAAGGCCTCCCCTAATGATTTCCACGCGGACCGATCCCTTGCAGTTGACATCCATCTGCCACCCGCCACCTTAACCAGATCATCCGTCCATCTGGTTAGGGGTCGGCCTATGGTTCATTTATGGTTCTCTAATATTACCAGTAAAATTTTGTAACCAAACTTCAGTTTATGACGGAATTTAATCATCATTACAGCTCATTATACATCCCCACCGAGGGGCACGAGCACACCCATTCAAATTCCGCCCACGTACCAATGTCTTTTCGAATTTTCGAATTATATGTACGTTAATCAGACGCTCTTACGTTGAAGGGAAACATTGTGAGGAAACCGGCGCACGCTCGCGTAGACATTCAAAGGTTGTGCATGAAGTCAGCCAATCTGCACTGGGCCCGCGTGGACGACTAAGGACTATACACCCTTTATGGGTAGTGACGTAAAATGAGCTAATAATGAAGAAACTGGTCCATGTGATAACGGTATTCAATTCTGTGGAAAGACTATACTTTAAGGGAATGTACGAGTATGTATTACTAGTAGGTAGACTCAATACTGAGTCGTCTAGGTAGGTAAAACCGCAGTGTCAGATATCGTCCCGTCAAATAAGAGTGCTATGCACTTTTGTGTTTCGTGATGAGGGCACTGTAGCTAGTGAAATTGGAATCTCAACCGTAACACCACATGGGTCGTCAAGTTTATTGGTGCAGGAACTGTATAAGTTACCACAGAAATGGCGTGACGTTGTGGCGTGTGACGGAGCGACGACAGGACGCCGGAAGGCCCCAATGCTCCAAAGAGCAGCACTCGCTGGCAACAATCCAGATGTTTATTCATGACCGCAAACATACGAGACAGCGTGACTTTCATAAACTACGAAGTCTTAAAGCATCATATTCATTGAACGTTTGTTCGAGTCAGTACCGTCTCTACCGTCAGTACGAGATGCTTTTCGGCGAATTACACTGCAATACAAACGTCCGCAATATGTTTGCCGTACGTATGTATTTTCATTTTTATTTCACCGTTTTTCTTGTGTTGTTAAAAACCATTTTTTTCGAATTCTCATAATGGCTCAAGGAAGACAAATGCTCAAAAATAACTGGACAATTACCTATACGTAAAAAAACTTACAGGTCAGGTCTACAGAAGAGCTAAGTTTCAGGACGAATGCGCCAAGGCCCACAGAAAATCCGACACAAACATGAAATACTTAGTAGATATCTATTTCCCAAATGTCACAGGAGACTAATGACGCTCACAACACCAATCTGCTTTCATCTACAACTAGAAAATCATTAGGATATACGATACTGTTGAAATTTGGACTTCTCGGTAACTACCACTTCATCTTTGTTAGTAGCAGTTTACGAGTCGTTTACACCGGCCCGTTACAAATTTATTACTCTCCGATAATGTTTAAGTAGTGATAAATCTATCTCGACACTGAAAGCAAAGTTCTGGAACACAAAGGAGCTTTTTAAATATGTTTTCATTCATTTATTTGCCATTCATCTAAACCACACGTTTTGGTTCAACATTTATTATACACACGGCAAAACTCTTTGCCCCTAGCGTGTTACCCAAAAGGCAAGAGTAGACAAGCTGTTCCTAGATAGGCATGATCCATCTTCGGCTGCATCATCGCTAAACATTAGGTGAGATTGCGGCCAAATGCGGCGGTCTAATCTAATAATACATTTTCAAAAAAGCTATTATTGCTACAAAATAAACTGGACATCACAAACTGAAAAATTGAGTAGTCAATAAAGGATAGAGAATAACTGCAAAATTCACATGAAACTTGCAAATGTATGTAGTATATTATAATATGTATCTGCACTTAACAAGGACTTACTGCGTACTTTAGGACATTTGGAAACTAACCAGAAATTTTCAAAAATATAATTGGTATCCCAACTATTTAATAAAATTTAAATAAAAACTCCAAAAATATTAAGGTTAGAGACATAGCGAAATAATAATATAGAATAAATAATAACATAAAACGTTATTCAAATAAGCCTCCTATACTAAAACAACGCACATACTTTCAAAATTACAACCCACTATTTCACAAAAACGAGGCCTCGTTAAGAACTACATAACCCAAACTACACCCTAACACCCTAACTTTGCCAATATCATGGACGGTTAGTGCAAAGTGTACAAAACATCCTTTAAGCTAAGCGAATATGAAATCTGCCTCTTCGACCAGGTAAACGCCTTTCAAGGCACAAGTAATATGGAGACAGTACCCTCCGTGGCATTAGGGCGTCGGCGTGAAGTTATGTCGCCATAATATCCTCTGATATTGCCCCCTTCGAGATTACCACGTCTGGCATGCGATATGTACGAAACGTTCAGGATAATGGGTTTCTAGCTTCGCTGACACAAAGGGTTAGATTTAGACAAACATTACAGATAAGAGAGTCTAACTAATCTCTCTAACTTAATAATGATAAAAGCTTCAATTGTCGTCAGTGCTTATTAACCGAAACTATAATTATATCGTATTTAAAGAAACTGAAATTTAAGAAATTCCTTTTCGTTTTAATTTACAAATTAATTATATAGAAAAGATCAAAAGGAAAAATTAAAAGGTGATGCCTGTAGCATATATTTTAACAAGCAAAACAGGATTATGACTTTTTTATTTTGTTGATAGACATCCGATGTTAAGTGACCTATGAGCACTCTGCACTTCGATGTAGAAACGAGCGTTGTCTAACTTAAAATACGAAAAGGATATCTAAGGGAAAGGGGAAACTTGCCGTAAGCCAATAACACATTGTTCCAACACAATTACTTATCTAATTTAGTGGATTTCTTAAGTCACAGGACTATAATAACTAAGCACTATGACTTCCTTAAATATCTAACAGAGATTTAAATCAGAGTTACCAGTAATTAAAAAAAATATATATAAACAAACTGGCTGTTTATTTTGGGGCTAGATGGCGCGTTTTGAATGTTTGAGTATGTAACTAAGAACTAACGAACAGTATTTTAAGACCCATCCACCTAAGACTTCATCGTAGGAGGATGTGGGTTGACAAAACAGCGAACGTTAATATCGTCACGGTCGCCACCACTTCTGGGTCGCGCTCGTTAGAAAGTTACAACATTACTTAACTCGGGAGTTTTATTTTATTTGAGCCCTCGCAAACCTCGCAAAGTTTATCCACAGTTACGAAATCTGTGAAGCTAATACTCTGAGATGGCAGATTTTATTTGTAGATAACCTTAGAGAATTATGTGATTTCAAAGCACCAGTTTTGACCAAAGGATTTTAAAGAATTTCGTTTCGTTTCTGTTTGGCCATTTCAGAAATATTTTACGGCCTGTGACGTGTTTTAAATTACGATGGTCATAAAGCACTAATTAAATCCACATATTACTCTTTCTTTTCATAAAATATGGTTATTCAACTTGCATAACCTAACCAATCCGACCTTTACTGTGGGCATAAATCCTGTCACTTATTATTTTTCGAATTTGTGTGCCCCTCGGTGGTATAATGAGTTGATGATGATGCTGAAGTAAATTAAAGGCCCATCAAAGGCTTTCGAAAAGATATCTCTCCCAGGACATTTTGTGAGTACCAATCACCTGTTAATACAAATTGACCGTACCGTAACTACTGCATATATATAAGGAAGCCGGAATTACTCAACTTAAGTATTAGCTTAACAACCGGAACAAAAACACCCGTAACGACTGAAGATTGACAAAGTTGCGTAATTCGTTACCGCAACTATAACGAATAGTTGCCATTACAAAAAGAACACATTTTGCGTTGAACCAAGTGAAAGTTGTTCGTCAAATACCACATAAACGCATTAGGCACACCCCCGTAATGATCATAACATTAAAGTATGTAAAGACTAGAATAAATTAGTCAAAGAATGGGGTCATATAATAGAACTTAATAATAACATAACGTCAGTAGGTATTGGTTCCTACAAATGTATAAAATAATCCTAAAAATGCCGATGTAAAGCAAATTGTCAAATAACAATACAACTCACAAAAAGTTTTGACATCGGTGCAAAGTTATGAATAAACTCTTGATGTCTTTCCGCAAGCAATGTGATAGTAAAAACAAAATGATTCGCTTCTTTTTCCCTTTACCAATAATTTTAAAGTATATAAAATTGCCCGTATAACCTTCTATGTTTATGATTTATATTATTGAATTTGAAAAACCACGGGTTATTAGCTGCTAAATGTTAAGCGACGACTATAGTCGTCGCCAGCCAGTCAGTTGTAGTTGTAGCAATATTGTACATTTAAATTTAGTATAATCGCGCAACTACCATGAGTCAAACAAAATAACACTTACTTCAGACGTTTCCTGGAATTACCATAACAAGCAAGGGGTGTGGACAGTAAGTTTTTGTAAATTTTGCTATTAATAAGAACAATCATCATGGTTTCAACATTTGGTAAGTACAGTTCATTCCTAACGACATCGCGCAATCGTAATTGCATTACTGTTCCTATTAACGAGTGCCATGGCATTGATTTCTTATTCAGCAGGATGAACCAGGCTAAGACACATTGCTCCTTCGTCATCATCATCATTTCAGCTTAATATGTCCACTACTGAACGAGGGCCTCCTCTAATTATTTGCACGCGTACACCCGCCACCGTAACCAGGTCATCCGTCTCCTTCTTTTTCCGCTCCTTATACCTACAATATTTACAAGTACAATAAAAATCTGTGACCAATCAAATCAAGGTCAAATGCGCAACCGACTGCTATCATTTAGAAATCCGTGAAAACAATTCGCCACGTGTCATAAGACAATTGACCAGAATTCCTTCGTCGATAACAAACAGAGTTTACGTCAAACCAGTGAGGGTGGGAGCAAAATAGAAAACAGTCTTGTGACACTTTCGCTTCTTAAGACTAGTATAAGCTATCAGTGTCACCATTGTTCAGTAATCCATGTTTATTGGCTAACTTTAAATCTTAAGGTTAAATGGCACAAATGACTTGTAGATTACGGTTTCGTTTAGTTAGCATACAAAACCTTCCAACTGCGCAGAAGAAAATTAACTAAATTTATTTTTATTAGCATCTCCAGTAAGACAGTCTTATGTCGAAATCGTGAGAACTTCGTCACATTTGTATATTAATAAGTATAACTACACTGCCATAAGTAATCATCTCCACTGAATTTATAAACCTCAATAAACAGTCAGTATTTAGTAAGTATTCAATCAAAACAAAACAAAAGCAAGGTTTAGTGCTTAATGAATCAGAAAAAATATATTAATAACAGCCAGACATTCGAAACAAGTGACTGATAATAAAATTATGCTAATGACTTTGGTAACAGTACGAAAACCTATCATAGAATAACTTAATGGCAAAGTCTTCACATACTAATTATAAATATGAGATATAAAAACTGTGACTTAAAAGATATTGAAGTAAAACATTTTTGAGGATAAAATACTTACGACATTTTTTGTTACATATGCCTAGGCTCGATGACGTAGTTAGTGTAAAGTAACTATTTTAATGCACGTCATCGGATGGGTGACCGAAAAACATTATTTCCAGTTCTTTCATGCTTCAGAAGGCATGATAGGCCATTGGTCCCGGCTATTAACTGAAGATGAAAGTTGCTAATACCCACCAATCCATACTGGGCCCCTGGTGGGTTCCATCCCAATCCGCCCATAGTTTTGCTGTGCAGAGACCTTCAGTTGGAGTTAATAGGTGTATAAATAAATACATTATGCAAATTGTGTCTGTTCTTCTTTGAAGAAGGAACAGACACAATTTAAGAACTCTTAGTAGGTAAATGACAAAGAAATGTATGTGCACGTAGCTTTCCTTAGATTTCGCAGTTTTTTTTTTACAAAAAAAATCCTTTGGTTTATTGCTCTCGCTTGTACCCAAGTCCCAATTTTGCCCCCAACAAAATACCTAAATTTTCAAATAGTTTTCCAATTAAAATTGTTAGTACAAAGTTTTAATTTTATTATGGAACCCAACGCAAATGTCAAGGGTCAACCCCTTAATATTAGATTTAGTGGGCATTCTAAAATAACCTTTGCTTACGAAGACCTCTTTATAAATGTAGAACCTACTCCTATCCATTTTTACATTAAAATAATATTGGATAAAGGTAAAAGAAGCAGGTCACATTAAAAGGTAACAAGTTTTCTTTATGTGCTTATTTTCTTTTAGTCTTAATATAGATCGAACTGTTTTTGATATACTTTTAAGTAAGGGATACTGTGTATGAAGCCATGTTTGTGGGAAAATTAATCCCATTTATCCCACTATAATAGGAAAACTGTTAGTTTAAACTGCTTCGGACTGAAGCGTGTGTGACAAGGATTTTTTAAAGGTATAAGTCTGCAAGACGGTCTGGACACTCATCCGGTGATAAGTGATACGCCCAACCATGACAGAGCAGCATTGAAGGAGACAAACAACCGATAGACAGTTATTGTCCTCCATCAATGCTGCACTGCGCACGTCATTCGAGACAACACATGTTAGTTCTCTTATACCTGGTAATTTCACTAGCTAGTCCCCTTATCCCGAAACACAAAAGTTGATAACACTCCCGTTTCACGGGACTATATCTGGCACTGCGGTGGTGCCGACCTAGACGACTCAGTAACGAGTCTACCACCTTGTGCTTTGATTAATATCTTTACGTTGCAGGTAAGCAACTGCATTGCGGTCCATTCTTCACTATAATTGGTATTTTATAGGCGACAGTTATCATCAGCCATCACTAGGTGGACTGTCTACTTAAGCAGATATCCTACTTAAGTATTCATTTACCTTGTATTTTTATGCAAGTGTAAGTTGAGTCGTTTTAGACGTAGAACTACTTCATATTAATAACAAAAGCTGTAAGGTTAATTTGGACGAGATAATTGGAATATTTTTTTATTTTACTATACTCATATACTCAAGGGAGTGAAGGTTTACTGCGATTCATAGCAACAATGAAATAAAGCAACGCTTATCCTTGCCTTTGAAAGATACTGAAAAAAGATATTTAAACAAAATTCATATTCATATACTTCGTTTAAAAGATTCTCCCTCTCGACAACCTATCGCAGTTCACTGCTGGACATTATGTCCCCCATTTCGCGCCAGATATCCCGGTGCTCCGCTTTTCTCATCTAGCCAAAAGATTACAGATGTATATTTTTTTAAATAATTTTACTTTGGAGTTTTTTGTCATTTTTGGCATTAGGTGGTTAGAGCTACTAGCTATAAACTTAAAACGGTAATTAGGCACTTTCGGTACCTACAGCACCGACAGTACAAAGTACATAATTTTAAAAAATCATATCCTACGACAAAAAAATACTAGACATTTACAAAACGTAACAATTCAAACAAAATATATTCACTAACTTGAATCTATCATAACACGTCAATATTATCGCACTGCCAAATAACTCATGAATAATGTATGATTTTGTGGGCAAGCAATCGCAAAGGCTAGCAGAACTAAAACTGGCCTTCCTCGAAACCGTCCACCCATGTACGGGGTTTGCTGTTCGTCGTTGAACCCACACAATGACGTCACAGCCTCAATAACACGTTTTAGAAAAAGAACCACGATATAACTATTATAGAACAACGCTAACATTTGACCGTGCGTGTTAACATTAACATGTAACTGGGAAATCGTTCAACCAATCTCAGTTACGGTTCAAGTCAACTAAGTAACTCGTGATATGTGTAACTTGTTCCATAAACGACGGGATATTTCCAAGTTCAGATTAAAGTTAACTCTTAGGGTCAAAGGTTCTTATAAATAGCCGAAATTTTTGTAAATCTGAAAAGCGGACAAAAAAACTAGTTTACCTTGTAGGATAAGGCTCACGAAAGGCGGTGACGTCATCGGAGGGCGGGGCGCCCCAGCAGAGCTCCAGCTGCAGCGCCGCCGAATCGACGGTAAAACAGTTTGTTGGTTTACTCAATACATACGAAATAAAATCCAGTATGCGAACTACTTTTAAAAGGTTCCTGAAGTTTCGTTGAAGGAGCGGGCCGCTTTCATATTTAATGTTATAATTACAGTGAACGGAGGTTCGACATTGTACGACGCTAAGATGAGGCTGATACTGGCAGAAAATTGTAGCAAAAAAAACGATGGTCAGTGACGAAAAAGCCTTGGTAACAAAAAATGCTGTTTTCATTCAACTTTGACTGCAACGTGCAAATATTTCAAATACTTTCTAATAGGACCAAGCATTTGCAACAGGGACCAAGTCCTTTTTCGTTCCTAGCAATCGTTTTTTTTTTCTGCTAAAATTTTCTGCACTTTTCTGCCTCATGTCGCTAAAATCTTTCACTGATTCATAGACGTAGGCATTCTAAACAGAGGTCGGTAAATAAAGTGTATTATTGGACACTGGGTGTTTTACAAGATATGTAATGGTTTTAAATATGTTAGTCCCATATGACAGGCTCGGCGCTCAGCTTGGGGCTAGATGGTGCTGATTGAAGAGTTATTTAATCATATTTTTTATCAGAAATTAGAAATTTATTCTATATACTATTAAGAAGGATGATTGCCCAATACTTTTCCCGAATTGGAAAATAACTAATCACAAAATCATATTATCGTGCATAAACTATTATAATGAACATGAAAAAACCGTCTTCTCTTAAAAATTCATAAATAGTACAATGAAATCAAATGCTTCCCAACAAAGTTATTACCACCATCTCCAGAAATAGGAGCCATTTTATTCTACCCGAGATCGCCTCGTGTTTTGGCAATTCTCTCGTTCTGTTATTTAATCAGAAAGCTGTTAGCTCAATGGCGCGATATCCGAGAGTTGATTAAAACACTTTATAATTGAGAAGACGGCCAAACACCCCGCACAGACTTCCCTTTTTGTTCTAACTCTAAGCTATAAACGTCGGACGTCAGGAATTATATGATAAAACATTTTGTTAAAGATTTATTTAAATTTTTAAATTAAAATATAGGGCACATTTAATTTTTATTTTATAAAACTTTAGAACTTATAAAAACAATGTATTATCTATTTCACGAAATTGAAGTCCAGTGTGCTAAGATTATACATATTATATACTCTTTATTACAGATCCCGCCAAACTTATGGCCGCTCTGAATATAGTTAAAGAGCTTACTGCGCAGGTAGTCAAGTATAAATGTATGAATGAATATGAATTTTGTAAACTGCGCATCGTCCTGTGCGAAGTTCGGAGCGGCCAAAAGTTTGGCGCAACCTATACAATAGTTTTACGTACGCGATCAAGTACTTTGATTATGAGCATTTTAACTTTCAGATGGTAAATGCCTCTATCATAGCAACTAAGCCAACAATCCTAAAATACCAGCAATTACAACATCTAGAAAAACAGATAAAAGTTAAACCCAGATATTCCACTTAGCCTATTTAAGAAATAAGATGCCAAGTATCGGTGGAAACATAACCACCTTAGTTCTCTGAATGTTCAATGTAGTTTCCAAACAAATAACGAGTTGAGCAAAAGATGTATAGTGCAAACTTGTAATGGAGTTAAGTAAGGAATACGAGTATGTAAGTAATCTTTGAATCAAATAATATTTTATCAGATAACTGAAAAAAATATTTCAGGAGTGTCCACTGGTCTGCGGTTTAGTGGTCTCAGCCCTAAATTCAGTGTGGTTCGGAATTGAAACTAATTATTTGATCTAACGAAAGATCATTCCATGATATGTAGGGCACGAAATATAAATGAACTTAGCATGGAAGCATAACGTGTTAGGCCTTGGGTAGCCACGATAATATTTGTCCTAGTTATATGTTGTGTCTATTTTTTATTATTTACTTAACCGTTCCCCGCGATACCACCTGCGGTATAAGATATTCTCCCACAGTAAAACGTAGCCTATGTGCTTATCCCGGGTGCAAGCTATTAAAATCGCTTAGTAGGGCGGGCAGCCCGCGCGAAGTGATTTGCACACCGCGCAGTTAAACAATGGCTTACTTTCTTAATAATATTTTGTATTAAGTTCAGTCAAGAAACTCAGGGTATGCACTACTTAATTGCATGAATGGAGTGTTCGTCACTATAGGTATTAGGTGCTATTAAATACTAGGTACATAAAAACACAAGTAATGTACACTAAGTCCCTCAGTTTTATATGCTCAGTCATATTTACGCGTAATACACAAACGAGAGTGTTAAACGCCTAACGATCCGTATTACGCGTTAAACCAGAATCGTCACCCTATATGGATATTCCGGCAACAAAGAGGCATAAGGCCTCGTATTGTGTCGTTAACCGAGTCACCATGACACGCCTTATGTATTGTTGTGAGAATTTAGCCGCAGTGACACAAAGGTGTGTTTCAGGTGGATAATTGATGGCTATAATATAAACGACCCATGTGGTGTAATGGTTGAGTTGTCGGCTACTACACAAAGGGTTCTTGGTTCAATCCCTGGGTAGTACAAATATTTGTGTTTTTATATTAGAATGGATATGCATCATTATTTATTATTATCAACTCATTATACGTCCCAACCGAGGGACACGATCCTACCCGTACTCGTATAGGGTAAAAAGGCTTTAGTCGACCCCGTGGGCCCACTTCGGGAATGGCCGATTTCACTTTGAATTTCTTCACAGGCGTGCGCAGGTTTCCTCAGGATGTTTTCCTTCGCCGTAAGAGCGTCCGATAAACGTATACATAATTTCGAAAATTCGGAATGACTGGGACGTGGCGGGATGAACCTGCACCCTCTGGATCGGACGGCAACAGTCCACACCAATGAGCCACGAACGCTGTTTATATGTATATTATGTATGTATTTACCAAGTTTAATCATAAACAAGATCCAGGCTATATAAGGGCTAGATGGCGCTGTGTAAGTGTCTGAAGATATTTATTTATCAAAAGACGAAATTAACAAGTATAATAATGTGAGACAAAATGGATGCCTACAATCGAATTCAAGTACTACTAGCAACAATTCCGTTTGAAAAAATGACAATCCAACAACATTTTACCAATCGTCTAGAATGCGCGGGATAAACTGGTAACACAGATAGTTTTATCGGTACTAACATACTTTTATGTTTAAGTTGCGTCATAGTCATAAGTTAGCAGTTACGTTGTAAGTGAGCGTTTAATTACGAAATGATTGGAGATCTTTCAAAGGTACAATTAATCGACCCTTGTTTTTAAACATTGTCAATGGGGTACAAAATGCGATGACGGTCTTAAATACCCAAAACAACACGAAATAACATAATCCTGTATAGATAACAAGAAGGGCGAAAAATAACGCCGTCTGAATAATAAACGGGTTCATAAAACAAGCAGATCAGGTAGGTATTTTGTTTTCCATAGGTATCTTCAAATTACGTTTCAGTTATTTAAGATATTCGAATGCCGAGTCAATACAAATTCCACTCGAAGTGCCATCTAATTCGAATAATTTAAAGTGTATATAACATGCATTTTCTTTATAAATATCTACAGACATTCAGAAAGCGTTATTTAGCTCAAATTTGAGCAAGACGCTTTTATATTATTAGTAGGTACTAATTAGCGGATAAACATACTTCTTTTGTAAATACATTTACTAAAACTAGCTTCTTCCCGCGCCTTCTTCCGCGTAGATTTCGCGAAAAATCTTAACATCTTACGGAACTCTTTTTTTTTTTTCAGAATAAAATTTAGCTGTGTTACTCGTGCATGATGTAGCAGAATGGTGAAAGATTTTTTTAATCGGTCCAGTACTTTTTGAGCCTTTTCATTACAAACAAAGTTTCCTCTTTATAATATTAGTAAAGGTAAAACAATCAGACCAATACGTCTGTCCATGACTGAAGCAGTGTTAAACGAAATAACTGGGTAGTCATTATTTTTCCGTCACCACCACTCTGCGCACGTCACCAGAGACGGCAGATGTTAGGCCTCTTACTCGTATGACCGGTAATTTTACTTAAAGAGATCCATATTCGAGATACACACTGTACTACCACCGCCATTTAAACAATTAAGCACAATTTTTCGATATAAAACTGAAAAACCCTGTTTTACGACAAACAACTTCGGATAAGGCAACTCTTATACTATTATTTATCGCCATAAATATATTACAAAGGTATTTTGCATGTAAAACAACCCTAATAGTGTATATAATCGTGTACACTTTGAATTAGGTACTATCAGCCAAACTGAACTAAACATTTTGCTTGTCAGTTAACGACGTTATAGCTAATGAACTGCAGATTACAGAGTCACCAACTACATGCGTGCAACAAATTATTTTCTCATTAAGATCGGCGCTATCTAGTTTCTTATTGTTTTATATAGTATATACGTTTATATAGTATATACGTATTTTCCATTATTTTATACGAGTATTGTATTAATCAGATAAAAGATCGGGTAACGTTTTACTGTCTAAATATTTTCCCGGTAATTGTGTACACCTAATTTATCATGGCAACACAACGGCTTATCTTACTTAGGATGTGAACTGCGTAACTAATTTGTAACAAGCATTGTTTGTTAATCTATGTTTGTAATTGTATTATAGTATACAAACATTGGTGTAATACTGCATGGCATGAGAAGCTATATGGCGTTTAATTGAATTTTAATGGATACTAGGCAACGTTGAACGCTCGTTGCGAGCTTCGCAATTTCCGACGGCTTCACGCAATGTTGCAGGCGACCAACCTCTCATTTGTCTTCTATTAATACACGGTATTAAGTGTAACTAACTACTGAGCTTTATAGCTAAGCTATTTTTAAATTTTGTCATTGAATTAAAAAACATTTTACGAAATCAAATGCGTATTTTGGTCTGTGTATCGCTGCGATAACTGTAACATCATTAAAACGCTGGGAGAAATAAATATCTTAAATTTAATACCTGAAATTTGTTTATATTCAACGTAGGTATGCAATTTTTTTTTTATATTGTACTTTAGTAGTAATTTAGATTTTAAGCTATTGTGTTACTGTTTTTGTCCCAAATAAAGAGAGAGAAAAAAATGCGAAAACAAATATAAATACCTACTATGTTAATACATTCGATATTGCTCTTTTTAACTCCAAAGCCAAATTTAAAATGAATTAACAATGACAACATTAATAAAACCTACCCAAAATACTTTCTACATTGAAAACATAAATATCAATGTTCTTCCGTTTGTCTTTTAGTGTTTGACTTTTTAATTATCGCAATATACGAGTAGGTACCTAAGCTCTGTGTTATCTTTATCCGGTTAACTGTGTCCCGAGTTTCGCTTAAGCTTTAATTTACGGGCTAATAAAGGATAAGTCTACCTCTTGTTTTGATTCCGCACATTTTAGTACCTACAGGAATGTAATTTAATTTCTTCACAGAAAAATAGTGGAATTTAACGCAAAAAATACGTAATATTCTTTTGGGCAATTAATTAGTGGTGTTAGTATTTAGCGCGTATGTGACAGTTTCACTTATTTCCTATTTTTAGTAAAGTTCTAAAGAGGTTTAATATATTTTCGGCCAGTGCGAGTGAACTTCGTCTGCAATTACGAATTAGATTAAAAAAAAAAATTGGTTTTAAAACAAACAAAAATATATTAACAATTCATTCGGTGAATCAGTCGGACCTACATTCGCCATACTCGCCGTGTCAGCTCGTCCATTTAACACCAGTTATCGCACCGGGCCCAAACCTGCAATCATTACGTCACAGCGCTCATTACACCGAGGGATAACAATTGCGGACTCTTTAAAAAGTTAATTACACGCTTGTCACTGGGCACGTGAGACCCCTTATTTACTTTACCCTCCATTATTGTTTTTTTTTTCCTTTTAAAGGCGTAAAACAACTTCAGTTGGAGTCTGAGAAATACTGAAACCAGAGTGTACAAACATACCAACTATATAGATACCAAGATTAAAAGCCTAGAAAAATGAATCGAGTTTCCACGTTAGGGGCAAGTAAAACGTGCACGTCATCCATTATTATTCACAAGAAATTACGTGAACGTTACTAGAAATTGCCGATTATTCCCATTTATTTTTAGTTAAGGCTAAAATAGACCACTTTTGAACATTCGTCAGAAATTTAACGTTCGAGAATAC
The DNA here is from genome assembly GCA_019425675.1 of Leucinodes orbonalis. Classification (NCBI taxonomy): domain Eukaryota; kingdom Metazoa; phylum Arthropoda; class Insecta; order Lepidoptera; family Crambidae; genus Leucinodes; species Leucinodes orbonalis. Next base: position 16,591 of record PQWD01010071.1, on the reverse strand, counting down.
CAGATGACGGAATTACGCCTATTTACATAGTGTAATTGGATCTGAGTGGAGAGGAAATTACTGTTTTCCACTGAAGTTTTAATTAAAGTTCACCTGAGGAAACCGCGAATGGGTATATATATACTGGGTGAAATCGGGAACATTGGAATTTTCTAAATTTAAGAATGAGTTGAAGAGCTTACACAACCTATCCAATTGCACCGAGGAGTGAGACGGAGACGTTATATCTCGAAACTGTTCACAGTTGCGTTGGAAGATATGTTTAAGCTGCTCGATTGGAAAGGACTCGGCATCAACGTAAATGGCGAGTACATCACTCATCTTCGATTTGCCGATGATATAGTAGTCATGGCAGAATCCATGGAGGATTTAGGCACTATGCTCGAAACCTAGACAGAGCTTCTCAAACAGGTGGGTCTTAAAATGAACATGGACAGACGAAAGTCATGTCTAAACCCATGTCGTACCTATACCGATTAGTTGGAAGTTCTGTCTCGAAGTGTAGACGATATGTGTACCTGGGACAGGTAGTCCAAATGGGTAGGTCCAACTTCGAGAAGGAGGTTTCTCGTCGAATCAATTAGGAGGCAGCGTTTGGGAAGTTAAGGCAGATCTTTTCGTCCAAAATACCTCAGTGTCTCAAGACGAAGGTTTTTGACCAGTGTGTGTTGCAGTTATACATACGGAAGCGAAACGTGGTCGCTCACCAAGGGCCTCTTGAATAGACTCAAGGTTGCTCAGCGTGCTATGGAGAGCTATGTTAGGTGTCTCCCTACGCGAATCCGAAACGATGATATCCGTAGGAGAACTAGGGTGACCGACATAGCCCAGAGGATTACAGTTGAAGTGGCAGGGCAGCACATAGTGCGTAGAACGATGGCCGATGGGGCGGAAAGGTTCTCGAGTGGTGTCCACGTAACGGAAAGCGAAGCGTAGGCCGACCCCTAACCAGATGGACGGATGATCTGGTTAAGGTGGCGGGTGCAGATGGATGTCAACTGCAAGGGATCGGTCCGCGTGGAAATCATTAGGGGAGGCCTTCGTTCAGCAGTGGACATAATTAGGCTGTAATGATGATGATGAAATGATGAAGAATGAGTACCTAGACTCGTAATTTAGAGTACATCCCCGAAATTTAATATGAGGCAAATCTATTGATAAAAAAATGAAGAATCGTAGTGTTGCTAAATAAACAAACCTAATTTAGCTATCTCAAATAAACATAATATATTACTTGAATATGTATGTTACTCTCTCTTCCTGCACCGTACCTGAAACAAATGAAGAGCATACAGTTAATTGTTTTTATGTTACAAGATTTAAAAACAAGCAACTTAAAATTTCAAGAAACCTCTATTGAATGGCTTCTTGCACTTCTAGTAACAACCGAAGGAAATAAAAAGAAATGTAGATGTAATTTAAAACGTAAGAAGTGCTCACAGATTTCAAAATATTATTGAAGCAAAAAAACATTTACATTCGAATGTTTTTACGAATGCAATTATTTTGAAATTATTATATTTTAAAATATGTACCTTTGAATTGTGTATCAAAACGTATCATCAAATTTCAAGTGTTATTTCTAATGTGAAATCATTAAATACAGCAAGTTATTATAGCATTGTAAATTTCATTTGAAACCAATTAACAATAAAATATTTGAATATTCTAAAATAAATTTTAACATTACTTTAATATCCCCTATTTAACCTATCGCAGTCCACTGCTGGACATAGGTCTCCCCATTTTGCGCGATATCCCTTAGTTTATTATATATTATTTGCTATTGTCATTTTCTATGACCTTTTTTATTTACTGTAGAAGGTTACCGATAGAAGTTCACCATTTGAATGTCAATGAACAGTAAAGTTTACTGCAAGTTTACTGTCTGTTTTCGATGTTTTCAAACCATCTCTAGTGATCGTTGAAAGAACAATTGACATGTGTTCAGTCGTGCCGTTTTACGACCGGCTTTAAACACGGCTAACGACCTCTAATGAAGCTATAACTGCATGTGCATCACAAACAAAAGGCTCTTCACCGCTTATTCAGGGATCGTGGAGTAACCCGCCCTCGTAAGTAAACCGCTTGCGTGTTATACAAGCGTAAATAATCGAGAATGCAAACCGTATCGATACCATATATCGATTACTTCAGTATAAAAATATATATTCAGTTTTCATAACTTCGAACGTAACTCTGGTAAATATTGTCTTTTCCGACAAAATTTGAATGATGCTACTTATTACTGAAGGATTTGGACCATGACCTAGAACTTTGGCCCAATTCTGGGACTTCTCCGGCAATATGATCTTTATTGACAACTTGCCTTCTCGAGAGATTTTCACCTCACTTTTTATACCTTTAGACTGTATACATTATTTTATGAACGAAAGTAGTATAGTAAGTAGTATATTTTAAAATTCTAATATCAAGAATTACGTTACTTTTTTGAGGAGCCTGAAAGTCACATAAAATAAATGTTATGAAAATAATACTGATCCAAGATTTTTAATAGGTAAAAGTATTTAAGGTTTTATTATTTCAGAATTCAATTTAAAATATTAAAAAATCAAATTAAATTAACCACAATATTTGTTTCGCGGCTTTAACAAATAAATGCCTCCGCTAGCCTGAACTAGCTTCTGATGGAACAATTTCAGGCAGAATATTCAATCGAGCACTTTCATGCTATTTCCGAGTCAAATTCGAATCAAGAACCAGTCAAATGGTACTGGCAACGATTATACAAATCGAATCGGTCGCCGTAGAGACGGCTATGTAAACATTAGTGACGTAGTAACGTTCAGCGTATCGATTCATGCCGCGCGCATTGGGCACAGTGTTGCCACCTTAGCCCTTTTGTAACTAGATCTAGCACTTTTTAGTATAGATGAACTCCTTTTTTAATGATTTAGCCCGAAAAGAGCAATCTAGCTCTTTTTCACTGTCTTGAAAATATTACCAAATTATGAAGGTTTCGACATACTAACAAGTGCTTTTTTGCTTTTTCATCGGTCATGGTGACCTTTTTTTTAAACGCCCTAAAAACAGCAGCATTTTTAAAACAAAATCTTTTGACGCTCAATCTAGCCCCATTTCAACTCCTCAAAAAGGCTTTTTCCTAAAACTCAGGTGGCAACACTGATTGGGCACACCGACCTCCCGCTTTATTGGGCCATAGTAACACAAACGTAATATTAATAACCTAGTCCTACCGTAGTAATACCTGGCACTTAAGAAACACAAATATTTATAACCTCGCTCGTGACTATATCTGAAATTAAAAACAAACATCTATAAATGGTAACCTTGTTACAACATTGGTCAGAAACAGTAGGTCGTATATACCATTATATAGCCTATTAGGGGTCCCAACAATGCAATTTAGGATTTTTTGTTGTCTCGGGTGACGGGCGTAGTGCGGCGTTGATATAGGATAATAACTGTCAATCAGTTGTTGGTCTCCTTCAGTGCCTTTCTGTCATGGTTAAGCGTATCACTTACCATCGGGTAAGTGCCTGACCGTCCTGCACACTTATAAGATAAAAAAAATACAATGTATTAATGTCATTTTCGGACTTAACTTACTCAGGAACTGATAGTTCAAATCAAAAGTGTCAAAAAAAAACAATTATTTTTAGCACTGAGCAATGCCTGCGGTTTCCAAATGGATGACCTAACTTCATTGACATTTGTCATGGAAAACACAAAGAACAAATAGAAACTCTTATCTTAGATTCGGAAGGACTAGATAGCCTCATACCTACAACGAGAAAAACAATAAAGTTCTATATGTTCTTGCGTTAAATATCAGGTTGTGTTGAATGATAACCGACAACCAGTCGTGTTTAGCAATACGTGTTTTATTGATACCAGCTACTCGTAGTTAGCGGGCCGGCGCTAAACAAATAGCTGCATTGTTGCACCGAGCTAATGCGGAATATTTACTTTTACTACAAGACTTGCCCTTGACTCTACCATAAATAATTTGGGACTACTCTTGACCATGAAATTAGGTGTTTATTACATCACAATGTGTATTGGCAGTTTAAAAAATGATCACGGGCCAACGAACAATAGATGTCATCATCAGCCAACAACGTAACAGTGCAACTTAAATAATAATTTATTTATTTCTCAAACTGTTTTACATTATGAGTACAACATTTCTTCTGTGAAGTTAACATCAGTGACGCTGTTAGAGACTGGTGCCTTAGATTGCTTTTAGCCTTTATTCCAATACAAGCTTGTTTATTAAAAGGACTTCTTGTACATAACAAAATGTGTGCTAATAATATAACTATTGATCAGGTCTTTCATATTATAGATTCATAAAATAACAAACAAGAAAAAAATTACGTATTCAGTAAAGATTTGTATTTCAGCAATATTACAGATCGAGCCGTCAAAAATATTTTTCTCCTTACATTAACCGATCACAATGGTACGATGTGCTAATTCGTTCAAATTAGAACGAAGGCCAGCCGCGGTCACGAATGGAATTATTTCATCAAAAGGCCAAAACTGGAGGTCATTCGTCCATTAAAATATAAACAAAAATAAAAAAAAACGCATTAGGTAAAGAAAAGCTAAGCAAGGCAGGCTCAACATAAACCGCGTTTGACATTGTTGTCGTGTGTATAATGTATAATCAGAGGTCTAAATAGAGTTATTTGTACTCACACTATTTCATATAGCGAAGAATACAATGGATATGCATCGAGGATTCCAATAATAAAGATCGACTAAAATCCAATTTTAATTATTTGGATGGGTAGAAAAGATCCCGCGATTTATTTAATAAAAATCGTATTTATGTTATTTCTACCTATTAATTTGTGATTTCATTCTTGTTTGCCACATGGGATTGCCAAAAAACACGAAAGGAGCCATATTCATATCAATATTTCGGTGCAAGTACAGAAATGACTCAACGTAATGCCAACCCTTAATTATTACAATGCATAATATACATGAAAATTAAATAAATTATTAAAATAGTCTTTAGTTGACAGTAAATAGGTTTTTTCTATCCGTAGGAGAACTAGGGTGACCGACATAGCCCAGAGGATTAGCAAGTTCAAGTGGCAGTGGGCAGGGCACATAGTGCGTAGAACCGATGGCCGATGGGGCGGAAAGGTTCTCGAGTGGCGCCCACGTAACGGAAAGCGAAGCTTAGGCCGACCCCTAACCAGAGATGGACGGATGATCTGGTTAAGATGGCGGGTGAGGGTGAGGGGATGGAGATGTCAACTGCTAGGGATCGGCCCGCGTGGAAATCATTAGGGGAGGCCTTCGTTCAGCAGTGGACATAATAAGGCTGTAATGATGATGATGATGAAATAGGTTTTTTCAGCGTGCTTCATCCAAGACGTCGTCGATCTTTAACACCAGACAAGGCGTAGTCGAACGATAGCATATTGAATATAAAAAAAAATCCTTCCACAACTACGCATGACACAGACTTAAACTGAAGGCACTTAGCTTCTGATGCGATAATTTGAGTTTCTGAATACTTTGAATTATGAACGGACAGAAAATATGATAAATGTTTATATGATAATAAAATTAATATTTCATAATTATTTTATTAACTTAGATATTTATGGATGTACACTATGTGTATTTAGGTATATATTTATATCTATATTTACGTTTATTCGTGTATGTTTTTTGTTATAATGTGTAATTATTATAATAATTATTACTATTTGTAATGTAAATGTTGGTTTACAAGTGATACATATCTATTTTACTCCATAGATACGTATTATAGAAGTGTATAGTATTTTTTTTAATTTGTATAACAAGTGTAAAAATATATATATATATATGTATATATCCATATATGTATGTGTGTGTATGTGTATATATATATATATATATATATATTGTGCAAAGAAAGAAAGAAAGTAAGCGGGTGTTATTGATAAGTAAAAAAAAAAAAAAAAAAAATTAGAATTAAATGTTTATGTTTAAATATAATTGCGTACAAGGATAACATGTTGCATGCATAATTATTTCTGGATCTAATTATGTATTAATAATCTACAAGAAACACTTCTGGTAACCAATGCATTGATTTATCTTACTCCCTTGCATATACTACATGTTTACGCTTAACTCGCCACTGGATATCAGCAACTATTGAATAGGCCTATTGTCTAAAAAGTTAAAAACATTTTTAAAAGCTCAATGTGAAATTGATTTTGTATTTCAAGCTAAAATGTCTCATGTTTTATTGTAATACAGTTGGTTATACTATGACGAGAATCTTACTGCCGTCACACAGTCCTCGGACTAGCACGGAGGTAAAGAACTTTGTGGGTATACCGTCAATATAATATTACACCTAGTGATTGACGCTTTTGCTATATAAAATATGATTTGAATTACATGAAATCAATTCCTACGCTGTACGATGAGGTGTATTTTATAACAGAGATGAGGTGTGTTTATTATAGTGCTGTTTATTTAGATTCTTTACGTAAAATTTTTTTTTCACATCTTATAACCTATGTAAACTATTCGTTTGTAAATTCGTTTTGTTTGTAAAATTCACATAAATTCACTTGCTTCGTCTATGTTGAACAGCAAGTTCGACTTTTTCTCTAATATATAAACTACGTGAATACTTCCTTCCAACCCATGTTGTGATGTTGTGAATTCAACGAATAAATAAAATTATTATTATTATTATTTTCTTGGTCGCTTGTTAATTTCTTAAAAAAATATAAGAGATATTTCACACAGCCTTTTACCAAAATCGGGTATAAGTACCGTAAAAATAGAAGGTATATGAAACACATTTCTTTCTTCGGAGGCACAAAAACATACCAATGTAAAATAATATAAATAATCCTTGACAACTAAATCTTGCATGAATTCGCATTACATGTTACAAAACTTGTTTATCAAGGTATCAATTTTCTTATCGCCATCATTATTGCAAAACAATGAAATGCTAACAGCGCTCAGGTCGTGCTTCCCAAGTTTAATTGCCAAAATGAATTCCACGATTATTTCCTTCAACGCTGGGAATCCATTTCAATGAGATGTTATTCCATAATGGTTGCCGATGGATCACGATTGTAACGCCCTAATAGACGGAATAACTGCCAGTATTCTAGTTATGGGTTTAGCTAGAAAGACAAAATTAGTTACTAGCATTTTCGCAATAATCCCTTCTTCCCTATCCCTCGCTGGGGTAACTGTTCCTGCAAACAAAAGATTTTCGAACGTCCTTAGATATAGTAGGTATATCTTTAAATAGTGATAAATACCAAACACAAGGGTTTGGATTATAAACAGGTCGCGTGACAGAACACTGCTTACACTACTTTAAGGATAAAAACCAGGCGTTTATTTTATGATTAAAGATAACATCAATAAAATAGTATTAAAATAAAACAGTAGGGCAAGAAAAATATATATTTTATTTGGGAGCAGATAATGCTCTTGTACATATTTTTTTGTTAATTGTTTGTACAAAACAAGGATATTAAATTGCAATCTTCCTTATTCATATTTTAAGGCATAACAATAAATGGTTTTTTAATAAGTTGAACGCTATGTTAAGAAACATGTGTTAAGAAACACATATTTTTTGTAGAACGATCCTGTTCAAAAAAGACGATCAAAAGCATATGTACATTTTCAATAAATATGTCTCCCGTCTTGGATTTTTGGTTTACTGACAGGAAATACATATAAATGCATTCCAAGATAAAGCACACTCGCCCATATTTCAGTCAATACTTTTTTCATTATTTAATGGAAATCAGATAGCGTACGACGAATAACAGTGACTGATTAAGATACTATAAAATCAATATGTATAGATAGTACAAGATAATGCGGCTCGGCAGTCAGTTCGAGTTTATATCAATGTCATTTATTTTTTCATAAAAGTGAAAGCATCTTAACATAGTCAAAATTAACTGATCTTATATAAAGAAAAATAAGAATCTTTGTAATGTGATAGAATTTCATATCAAGTATGTAGATTTTCAGTGTTTTATTTGTGATTTTAGCTCGAATTTCGTTCGATTTTTTAGTTATCCTGCCCTATTAAATTGTTTGCCTTTAAGATTTACCCAAATTAATCTTTTTAGTTATAATTTGCAAGGTTTCCCTTTACGGGTAGGCTCGTGCCCCTCGGAGGGGACGTATAATGAGCTGATGATGAATAATTATCAAGTATAATATTCTAGGCATTGAGAGCATCTTGACTCGTCACGAATAATTCCAGCAGTTCCTGGACCTTCATGTATTCAAATGACCTTCATGTTAACTACTTCATCTTATTCGTTAGCTATTTGGGCAGAGTGGTTTTGGATATTACTTCTCCATCACTGCCGCTTGTCTAGTACACTGGTGCACCCTTTTCACCGCCAGGACAAACAGAATCTAAAACCAATAGTTACTCTTTATGAGATCTTTTTTGATTGTACTTTTCCTATCAGTTTTTTGCCACAGATCGCAGGTGGCCTTTACAGCGTCACCAGGCAAGTGGCGAGCACAAATGACACCTAAAATATATCGATATGCGGCGGTTAAAGAAAACGAACCTATACAAAAGGCCTCAAAGATGTGCTTATAAGCAAAATATACCAAAAGCTGGGCCACAAAGAGAATTGGCCACCTTTAGTTTCCGGCGATTCGGCTACTCTGCAGATCGATTGATAACGACATTAGGCTTGGAATACGTTAATAGAATGGGGTTTGCCTTGTTTTTAGAACCTATCCACGCATATGTATTGCATTTTTTGGGATGCTGGATTTTTAATGAGCGGGGAAGCTTGCAAATAAATGAATATTCGTCATCTAATCCTAAGTTAAGCGTGCAGCTTGTATGTAAATTATTACATATTATACATATAAAATTCCCAGACCGATACAAACCGACATTTTCATGCACAGAAATGTTTGTACTGTCCGGGGTTTGAACCAGGAACCCTTGGTGTAGTAGCCGATATCTCAACCATTACACCAAATAGATCGTCAAAATAACTGGAAACAATTCGCTAGAACCGTTTAAAAATATTTCAAGCACAAAACCTACGCCACGTCGCACATGAAAAGTAATTTTGTGAGTTCCCCAGCAACCCCCAATTTAGGGTGCGGCTAGGTGCGATGACAGGGCTGCAATTTTGTTACAGCCAAACTGACAAGGCTGGGGTCAAACCCTTAACAACTCATTCCGTGTATTTCAGGAAAGTTGACGAAAATTACATTTTCTTTAGCGAACGTCTTTGGAAAGAAATTTGGTACAATTTTGTGTAACGTAATTTGGCTGCTTATCCAAACCCTACGGGTTAACAGCTCGGGTTCCTTATCGCTCTCAGCAATCTCAGAGTTAATATATTTGATTCTAAATTACAAATATTTGTTTCTATCTAACACTTTCGATATAATTAATATTTTTTAATGACAGTTTACATCGAAATACATTTCACTCCTAATATGATAATTAAAACAAAATCATATCAATTCTAAAAATATTGGCCACAGAGAATATCAGTTTCCACATTCACATTAAGAATTTAAAAAAAAAGTTATCATTTTTCAATAGGGTTGAGTCATCCGCTAGTCGATATACGAGTAGTCAATGATATATCTAGTAGTAGATAGTAAACAGCAGCGACGTTATGACAAGGCTGTATTTACTGGGTGCGGGCCCTAATGAAAGGCAAACACGCGAACACTGGGCACGCGACCGAAACTTATTAATTACAATACTCATACATACTAGCGAAATGCAAAATATGTAATTGACCATTATAAAATTGCCTCAAGGAGAATGAATAAGATCGTCTGTGTGCGCCAATGACACTTTTTCATCCTGTCATAAAAGTTATATTTGCATTACAACTATGCACTGATTGAAAGAGTGAGAAATAAAATTACTAGATATGAACTTGGTTCGGACATTTTCGAGTAGAAAGAAAATAACGATTTCTTTTATTATATCATACTTTGAAATGGTATGATAATAAGTAACCGAATCTATTTAAAACTAATAATTCTATTAGAATAGGTTCGCGGCAAGAACCTTTGCTTGCACAGTAACACAACACAACCTACATATTTTTTAGTCTTACAACAAAAACTCGACAACACCAGATATCCAAATAGAATTCAATAAACTTTCAATCCACTCAAATAGAAAAAGTGAAAACTAGAACAATAATGTATTCGCAAGCCCGAAAAATACGGCATCAGTACAATGTCAGCGGAGCACACCGCCATATTTTTTTTATTCGTTTCATTGCAAAAATGGCGGGTCCAGGCAAAGGCAGACGCGGCGTGCGGCCTACGTTAAATAAATAAGTAGCATTGTGCCAGGAACGACCTTCGCCATCTGTGGCAGTTCTAAAAATAAAACAAGCGGTTATCCGACGCTTTTCATAACAATCCCGGCTGAAATAAAACTCATTAACAGTTAAAGCCCCGATTTTATTATCTCAGCTGAACTGTCATAACAGCTTTTCTTAGAATTTAGTCAACATTGGCTGTTACTTGGTATCTTTATGTCATAACTTAGGAACTTTACTATAATAATTATTATCTGTGAATTGTTGATGTACGTTGGCAGGGGATAAAAATCATTTATCGTTAAATGAGGTCTCTAGTTACTTATTTAGCACTTAGCAATGGTTTTTAAACAATAGTTTACTCAGCTAATACTATATTGGAATTTTCTCTTTTACAGACATTCTAACTAAAAGCCAAAGTTTGATATAGGGGTGGAGAGCAAACACTGGCTTTATAAAGTCAGTAGAATACTACCAAAGTATCCTAAGATACTCACACTTGATACATAAGAACACAGAAGAGCTCTTAAGAATCCCTAAAAGAATGATGTAACTTTGTTTGCTCCGTTGTTCATATACTTACATACTGGCCATTGTATAGGTCTATCAAGGATGGACAACATTTTTACTGTCATACGATATAGTGGTCCCTTTTAGTAGATACCCCACGTAGTAACACTTAGAAATTTCATAAGAAAATCTACACAAAAACACAATGGAAAACTTATAAAAACTTCTCAAAGGAACCCCTCAATAGACTTGATTAACATAAACAAAATTCTTACCAAAACAAAGTAATAAACCTTTCCCAATTTCTATTCATCCCGCTTTATCTTGTTAAGAAGTCTGTGATAGAACAAAAGAAATATGCAGTGGAATGAAGCTGGCTATCCGCGAGCCAAGCGAGAGCTCCCTAGGGATTCTAGCCAGCCTTACACTCTTAACACTTGGAAATTTCATTTGGAAACAGTACGTGATGCCGGGTCGAAATGCGCCCTTTTACAGAGGGTCCGCGATTTAGATGGGAGCTCATTCAAACTTATTCAGACGAACGCCCGCTACAATGGCCCGACTCGTTGGTACGGAATTGAAATTAGGGCCGTTCCCATCACGCTACAACAGGCGAAAAGTTCCGATACGAGATCCAATCTCGTACATCAAAATCAATACGTGTAAGGAAAACATTGCGACCTTGGCGTGTATTGGGATCACGAACGATGGTTGCGAAGTTCTCACAATCAAATCTTTGTTTCCGTTGATTCATGACCTTATTAGGGCGTGCACACAATGGACGGGTTGTTGCTAAGGAAGGTAAGTGCCGTGCCGCTGTAAATCTCCAAGGGCGTAACCTTGGAAGATCTCTACTGCATACGGCGTCAACACGCAGCCCTGCGAGAACAATAACGATGGCGCTTTTGTTACGGCACGTACCGTGTCAATTGCCGGGCACGTGCGTCAGTGTAAATGATCTACATGAATCTCTGTTTACTTACAACGAGGCCGACAGCAACAAAAACCAGATTGCTCGCGCCTGTGCACAAACACCGTATAAATAGGGACGCTAGGTGTTGCAATGAAAGTGTCAGCGTAATCTTGGAAAGGGATCGTTGACTCACGGCAAATGCGTAGGTGAACTCGTTAATGCTATTCCACAAAGCGCGACTATAAACGGCTGGCTCGCTAAACTTAAATGTAGTAAACATTCTGGTATGGTAATGAAACTGAAGTTGCAATATGAAACACGCTTACAAGCCTCGCAAATAGCAATATAGGCTTGGTGAAGTGTTCGAAACAATCGAAACTGAAAGAACAACATAGAACTCAATTTGAGTAATGTCATTTGAAAACTTGAACCGCCAATCTGGAATGTTAATATTAACTTTATAGGTTTGAAGTTTGAGCCGTACCGTAGCATATTAAAGGCTCTCTACAACAGTATTCTTATCATTTTTATTAAAGCTTATTCGACATAGCTAGAATTAAAGTTGCTGAATTCAATATCATAAAGTTATGAAGTTTGGAACAAAATACGCGGGGCTGGGTCCGGCCAGGCTTTAGGGATATCATTTACATATTAAATTTGGAATCATTTGGCCTGTCGACCTTCGTAGGACGTTGATCTTTACTGCGTAGTTTGGGTAACAAGATACCGTTGTCTTAGTATTTCGGATAGTGTTTTTTTTTAATTTTATAATCACGTTTAATTAATCAACCAATACAAATCGATTACATGATAAAACAGAGAGTGTAAGAATATAAAAACCACAGACATCCGAATATACAATTAGACTGGACAAGCCGCCAATTTTATACGCAGTCCCAGTGTCGCAATTTCTTTTCGGTTCTTACCTGTGAAAAGTTATTATATTTCTTGGTAAAATTACTGATTCATTGCGATGATGGCATGTTACAATTGCACAGGATGGCATTTTGGGAAAAAACGGTAATTTCTTCTAATATTCGTGCGTCTTGACTCGTCTCACAGAGCGTAAACTGGCAGCCAGTGTATGCTCGTTGAGCTTACATTTGTCGCACTTAAAAACGCGGCTTGCCCCATCTCTTGTATTGGGAAATCTGTAATAAAAACCATCAGTCGATGAATTGTAGATAGAAACCGAAATCGTAGTGATAATAAATAATTATATCGTATACTTAGAGATACTTCGACGGCAGATTAGAAAACAATTACCACCACGTCTACTCTTCTCGTGGATGCCGGAAGATGCGACTATGGACCAAATAATTCAGTACAAAACTTGTATCGGAGTTATTACTTTAAACCTAATCCTACTTGCTAACTCCAACCTGTTTGCCAAGCTTGACTATTTCGTTTCGTTTACTATTCGGCACGATGCATTACGTACAATTGAGGCATCATGCGTACGAAAACACATATGCTAATTTCCTTTACTCCTTCATTTATCATTTCACAAGCACTATATTAGTATTACTCTATGTGCCGTTCGAGACATGTGGTGCAGGCTTAAATAACTCCATTAAACACACAGCTGGCTGATAACTCTGTCCAGTTAAGGTGTTGGGCTTTTTTTGGGTATACTTTTTGCTAAAGGCCGCTTATGGTCTTCGCAGCTTCACCGGACAAGAGGCGAGCGCAGATGGCTCTCCTTAAAATGTTGGACAGTTTTGCAGACTTTATTGCATTTGGATTATAATTATCTCTGTAGCTCATTAGGTTACCTAGTTGATCTACAAATCTTCAAATGGTTTGAATCGATAGTTAAATGGTATTATTTAGGTACGGTATATATTACGTATTTTCAGGAGAAGGTATAACATGTGTACATTAACAATATGTGATCAAAATTGTTTATCATATGGGTTCAAGTTTTGTAAGAAAATTTGTGAAGAATATTATGGTATTTTAAAGGCAATTTTACTATGAGTACCAATAATCTTAGAAACACCTCTTTTCACAGAACTCAAACAATGTGGACTTTACTTTTATACATTTCCGTATTTCGGACTTGACATCTATCGAACTTTAACCTTTCAATGCCCAAGCTGCAAAACACGCAACGAGCCAACCAATTGAGGGTCAAACTATTCAAGGCCAAAAGACAATTGCGGTTAGCACAAATTCTAGAAAACTTAGCTGTCAAACTGGCTAAAAGCTAACGTCAACATGAGGCTTATCCGACCAAGCTCCGACTGATCCAAAACATAGTCTCATTGCATCCATCACAGCGGCCGCAATTTAAACTTTCCCAAACTAAAACATACTTCCAAATGAGAGGAACACATAGTATGTTACGCTTCCATTTCGTACCCATTTAATTTCGCTTGATAAACAACTACGTTATGTTTGTGATTTAATATTACTCGTATCTATGTTACTCATATCGATTGTTATGTTTGTTTGTTTATCTCCGATAGACGCGTAATATGTTTGAAAGTATCAAAAGCATTTGGTTTATTGACTATACTATTGAATTTATAAATAAACAAATATATAGTTAAAGTCAAACTATTTATTTCAAATTAGGCTTACAAAAAGCACTTATGAACGTCAAAAAATATAATAAAAAACAATTAAAATAAACTAAAATATGAATTTTGATGCTTTGATATCTAAGAGAACAAGATCGTCTGCGTAGGTGGGTTGTATATTTAGTCAAATTTTGCACTTTATACTTAATAATTATCTAGAAGTAACTACTTATTCGGAGCTAAACTATTGATTTGTTTGTGACAACAATATATATAGAAACTAAGAACATGTATGACCGTTTGTTTTCTAAATAAATTAATAACAAAATCTAGGGAGACAACCACTTATCGGACAATAACGTAAAGCACTGATACAACGCCTGTTTCACTACCATCGATAATTCGTGCCGAAGGATGGAATCTCACTATGCATAAGTCAAGTATAAAAAAGTAGAACGTTCCAGTGGCGTGCACTCCTTATATGCAAATAAGTAGTGCCTACCATGTGCGTCCAGACAACCCGGAAAATCGCCATCATATTAAATGATACCCACTTATTCCCCCTTTTTCCTCTATAGTTTTGAAACAATAGGCGATCTGCTGACAACAACATCACTTAATTTAACAAAAGTGTAAAATATTTATTGGTTTTACGATTACTGTCACTGATTTTGCATACCCTACTCATAATGTCTGTGCACCCCACTGGTACCTTCCATAAGATGGACTGCCAGCATTGCTGCTTACAAAATTAGGTATACGTCAAGACCCCAACATATCCAACACGTTTGTAACATATACTTTAATTTTGCTGCTTATTCACAATTTTTATTTAATATTTTAGTATTGTAACAAAAAAAAACTTTAACCGTAATCAATTAAGAAAATAACCAACAGCTTGCGTTCTCTATGAATTTAAATAACATATCGACGTGTATACTCTGGCCACCTTGCGGTTACAAGTGTAAAAGACATCGAGTAAAACCGGTGGCGCTGCATACTTCAGTCCACTAGATATGCGCGTGCGCAACTTGCAATATCATATCAGTCGTTAAATTCAAATCTAGATAGCTTATCCGATCACATTTCAAGGAGATCTTAAAACTTGTTAACTGTTAATATCAAATTACATCTTTTATTTGCAACTGTATTTGTAGTCCCAATCATTTTCAATTTTTTTTAACTTAATTGGTTTTGAAAAAGGGATTTATGTTCTTGCTGTGGAAACGCTTTTGCCGTCTCCTATGATTATAAAAAGCATTACCAAATTACTAATTTATTCCTAAAGAAAATACACAGTTAACAATTGCATGTTCCGATTTGTAACAAATACATTTGTATTGTTTTTTGTTTTCATTGCATATAAGTTGTATTACATTAACATCTAATGTGAAAACGATTCACAATTTTGAAATTAAGTTTACACTACGAAAGATTACTCATAAAACCGGCTATTAACTTTTTTTTAATCGAACTTTGTATCGATGACATCAATTTTTTTCTAATCTTCTATGTATAAACATGCAAAATACAATTTCCTTATATTTGCATACAAATCGTACTACTATCTTTACAAAGGCAGCGTACAAAGTTCGCAAACAGAAGTGTTGTCACAAAACTTCAATGTACCCCCATCACTGCTGTTACACGCGTAACCTAAACAAAGCCCTAATGTCGTGTATTAGAGTTGAGAATGGCTAGCATTTTACTGTGAGGTCATGCGTATCACGAGGCCTCCCACGTGGACCGGAGACAGGCTGGCGCTATATACGGCCCTTTTGTTTGATTAATTGTATAGGGAACTGTAGAAGCGGCACGGTAGCAACTGTGTACGAGTTGTTTAAAGATCACTTTGACCGCTTGATGCTAGAAGTAGTCGAATATCGAGTAAATACACTAAACTTAATAACTTTTGGACACAGTCGGTACTAACAACACTACAAGATCGACCGAACTGATTTAACTAACGCATTGAGAGGAATTCGTGTAGTGCCGGCACGTACGGTATGAGGTCACTTTTTCCTTCAAACATAATATTTTGATAATATTGTAATATTTTTCTAATGAGTCAACACAATAAATAAAAAAAATCTTTTCAAGGAAAAATAATAAAAAACTGCAGCGGATTAGTCATATCGGATTTAGTATAGCTCCCTTGATATGAAGATCACGCACGCGTATGAGTAATTCATGAAGGAAGTCCGCTATATGCGAGTGTAGTACAAGCTTTGCAACTTTATCATCTGCAATGGTGCACTCGCACGGTCTTGTTTAGTGTTGTCGCTGAATATTTAACTATCGATAGCCATGTGTTAATGGTAAAG
>PQWD01010070.1:0-11284 GCA_019425675.1 Leucinodes orbonalis | reverse complement strand
AATTTTAGTATTTTATTTCAGGAGTTGGAACTTTTGAAAAATGATAATTAATAAAAAGTTTGTCTCAAATGATTCTGATTTAAAACTAGGCTAGCCTTCGGTTCTACGCCTCCACCTACTTGTTTACCACAAATTAAACTAAAAGAATTTTTAAATACCGTATCTCCGAAACCTTAGTCGATTTCGCAGAAAATTACCTTTACAGTCTAAAACTAGCTTTAAAACTAATAACTAAAAACCTAGTCAACTATACAAAAAATCCAATAAAAAAAAATTTCTAAAGTTAAAATTACACTTAAAAGCTTACCTTGTGGTTTCTGCTCGCGATTCCGAAACTGGAACCGATCCGATGTCCACTGGCCGCCTTCACTCGTACCGATGTAGTTTGCGTTTCGTGATCGTTCATTGCCCGACCCGCAAAATTGCCAAACTGGGTTTTCAGCTCCTTCCTCTGCAAGTGGATGTCCAAAAAATCCGGAGGGCTCAAAGAAAGACTTCCTATCCGCAACTCCATGCAGTTGAAAGTTGGGTGTCGATCTCTTCATAAGTATTCCGCTCCAAAGTTCCAATAACTTGTTTTGCAGCGAATAAGTTAAATGTTGTTACAAATGAGATCTCCGAAACCAATCGATAGCACTTTGGTTGTTTTCACTTCCACTAGTTCTCACTTTCACAAACACTTTGAGTTATCGCCCACGACCTTAGCACAAAATTTGCAATCTTCACGAATTTTTAGCGCAGGAGCTTGCTATTTCGTGGCTTTCGTGGATCGGAGCGCCAGACTGGGTGATTAGTTAGTTAGTATTTAGTTAGGTTAGGTTGGTGCGTGTGAGATATCCTCCTGTGGTTCACCCGTTAACCACTTCCCAGTTTTCTTGACGGCTAAAATCCACCCAATAGGCCGCTAGTTTGACACTTTACTCGCTGTTCGGGCGCCCCGTAAACCCCAATCACGGAACTGCTCGTGTCTCACTCGTCTGAGACGCGGGCCGCGTGGAGACAACCACTATAAAAAACCACGGGGTGGGGTTGCCGCTCCCTCTCCTCTGCTTTCAGAGGTGTTGGGAGTGGCTGGGGCATACCGTTATCCCCAGTCTGGGGACCGGGGACCGTTGCGATTTTCCATCTTTTCGCACGGTCGCGAGGAGCCAACCTCAATAAAAAACCCTTAAATCCCAAGGTGTATGCGTGCCGAGGGGATGGATGGCCGGGGAGGTAGTCCCGGTCGCTAACGCAGAGGGGGGGGAGTTGGGCCACCACGCCCATTAAGTGGTAACAAAATTATGGATAAGAACGATTTGCCAAAGATTCTCCGGGCGGGTCCCAGCACTTCAGGTGCTGGGGAATCCCGCACGCGCTCCTCTGAGGAGCGCGTCTGCCCCACGTTATACGGAGGGGGCAACAAATCGTCTCTGCCGCCTGTCAAGGCGAAGAAGATAGGGAAGAGGAGGGTGCCGCGCATTCTGTCGAGTGCGGACGAAGCCCTCAGCGATGAGGAGGAAGAGAGCGAGGTATTTTCTGGGTCGGACCTCGACTCTGACGATGCGACCGAAAAGGAAAATACATGCGGGAGTTCTGCCTCCATGATGTCCGAGCGCGTCAAGCGCACGAGGGCGGAGCTCTCCGATACGGAGGAGACTACACAGCCAGAGCGGGTGTGTCCAAAAGAGGGCGAGTTCGCCCTTCGCCTGGACACTTTGCTGATTCGGCGAGGACCAAGCGGTCCGTGCCAGAACAAGAACGGGAGCTCACTTTAGAGCCGGAGGATGAGATCCAGGAGTTGACGTCTCGGATCAGACAGCGCAGGGTCTCGGGCGAAGTGGCCCTCGCCGCGCCTCACAGGTCTGATCCTGAGTTTTTGTCGCTCCTCGAGCTCTGCAGCAGATTGGCGCAGAGCTCGAAATGTATTGTCAGGGTGGCCCAGACGTCGGGCAACCTTAAGGGGACCTATGTCAAGGCCCTTAAGGAAGCCGCGCTCGACGTCCACGGGTGGCAAGGGTACTGGCGCATCGCGAGGCCTCTGAAGAAGAGGCCCGGCTGCGTCAGGCCAACGAGGACTGGAAATGGACCTCGAAAGCCGGAAGCGCGAGTTGGACAAGCTCAAAAGAAGCTGGCCGAGCTCCAAGCTCGGTCTCCGGCGCCATCCGCTGAAGAGATCGAGAGGATTGTCGCGGCGAGGGTGGAGAAGGCCCTCGCCAAGAAACAAGGAGCAGACAGAGAGGGGCTCTCTACACCCCCTCAAAGGCGCCGCTTGTCAACGCCACCGATGGAGTCCACGGCCACTCCGCCACTGTACGCGTCACCGATTCTTCCATCGCGACGCGTCAGTGGGTCTCGCACGCCTTCTGCGAGATCCGTGGCCGCGGCGGTTCCCACGCCTCCCCCTTTACAGGAGGCGTGGTCAGAGGTTGTCGGCCGCAGGGCCAAACAGAGAGGGAGCCGCGGCCCCCTGCGCCGGTAGCTCAGCCGGCGCAGCAGACGCCAGCGCCCAAAAATAAGAAGAAGAGGAAGAGGAGGAGGAGGAAGAGGCGGCAGCCCAAAACCCCCAAAGCGCCGGCGGTGGTTTTCACCATCGCCGAGGACGCGGGGAGGGCCTGGACTACCCCGGGCTCCTAAAGAAGGCCCGCCAGGAAATTAACCTGGCGAGCTGGGATTTCGGGGCCTCGGATGCGTCCCGCCATCACTGGTGGGCATCATTGAGTTGCCCGGGGCCGACGCCAAACAGGCGGGCGTTGGCCCGAAAATTGCGAGGTTCTCGAGCGGGGTCCGAGTCGCCAGACCGGAGAAATGCTGCGAGATGCGCATTACCGGTCTGGACGACTCCATAAGGAAGGAGGAGGTGGTGGGGGAAGCAGCACAGGCCGCGGGCTGTGGGCTGGGCCCCTTTAAAGTAGGGGAAATTCGCCGCCACGGGCGAGGCCTAGGGAGCGTTTGGCTCAGGGCCCCCGTGGAAATCGCGAAAAGCTGCGCGAAAGGGCACCTCATAGGATGGAGCACAGCGCGGATCCGACTCCTGGATCCGCGCCCCCTGAGGTGCCACAAATGCTGGAGCCGGGCATGTCAGGGCCCAGTGCTCCAGTGAGGAGGACCGCAGCGGTTGTGCTACCGCTGCGGGAAGCCGGGCCACATCGCAGCTGCGTGTGTGGCCGCCCCTGCTTGCGCACTCTGCGCAAGTAAGGGGCTTTCGGCGAGTCATGCCGTCGGCAGCCGGGGTTGCCTGGAGAGGCCGACGAAGAAGTCGCGCGGAGCACGGGCCAAGGGCGGAGTAGCCGCCGTAGCCGTGGGCACCGCAGGTGGTTCCCGCGAGTAGAGACTGGGGAAGTCTCTACTCGCATTGCACGGGACACTGCGAAGGTCGGGACGTCCAGTGGCCTGGATGTCCCGTCGGCGTAGGCACGCATACGCCAGGACGGGGGGTTTGTCGCTGACATCCTCATGGGAGCCCTGCCCCCCGTCCGCAGACGCGCGCGAAGGCCACCCCTGGGGTTTTAGTGGGTAATTCCGCCACTATGGCGGACTAGTCCCACATAACCGGTGCCATCCCCAGTGGCACGGTATGCGAGGCATTTCCCCAGGGTGAAAAAAAAAAAAAAAAAAAAAAAAAAAAAAAAAAAAAAAAAAAAAAAAAAAAAAAAAAAAAAAAAAAAAAAAGGTTAGGTTAGGTTAGGTTAGGTTAGGTTAGGTTAGGTTAGGTTAGGTTGGGTTGGGGTGGGTGCGTGCCGGGTTACCTCCTCGTGTGCTTGGACTGTTGTTTGTCCTTGTCGAATTTTATTCTGCAGGGAACGACAACAGTTTGGGCCGGTGCACCCTGGGCGACGGGGAATAATCTTAAAGTTTTACTTTGAGTATTATTCTTCGTCGGCTAAATACTCGGCGGGGCTGGCTGTCCTCTGCCCCTCTGCTTTAGCAGAGGCGTATGTGGGCGGTCAGGGGGGGGCAAACCGTTACTCCCAGTCTGGGAGCCGGGGACTGGTTGCGATTTTCGATCTTTTCGCACAGTCGCGAGGAGCCAACCTCAATAAAAAACCCCCAAATCCCAAGGTTTGAAGGCGTGCCGATGGGATGGATGGCCGGGGGGGTAGTCTCGGTCACTAGCGCAAGAAGGGGGGGCAACTACGCCCGCAAGTAGTGTTGTACAATGGACAGTTGCAGCAAAAAACAAATACCCAGGAGGGTACCAGCAAGCTTAGCGCTGCTGGAGAATCCTCCCCGCCTCTCGAGGCGGGCAGCCCCACGTATCTGGGGGGGGCTCCAACTGTGCCGTGGCTTCGGCCGCGTTTGAGAGTAGGGAGAAGGACGTAGGAAGTTGTTGCGTCCCTGTTCAGTTGCTGTGGCCAGAACACCCGTGCCATTCAGCAAACTGCAGGATTTTGACCTGCAATATTCAGACTCAGAAGAGTACTTGTCTGAGGACTCGATGGGGGAAGGCTTTTACGGCAGTACCCAGTCGCTGTTCTCCGACTCAGGGGCTAGGCGCAAGCGACCAGCCCCCGAAGAAGACACCGCCTCAGGCGAGGCGAAATCGAGCGTGAGCACCCCCAGACCATCGGGGAATGCTCCAAAAAGAGGACGTGGTCGTCCACCGACCACTGGTCAATATGTGGGACTAGCAAGGCGAAGGAGGCCTTGAACAAGGCCAAAGAGCGGGAGTTGCAGCTCCGGCCGAGGAGGAGATTGCGGGGATGGTGTGCGCCATCAAAGTCCGTCGGAAGTCCGGCGAGGCGGCACTGAGAGGCGAGGCGGACCCCGAATACCTCACGACCGAGGAGCTGAACAAGCGCCTCGCGACGTGTGCAAAAGTCGTGTTGCGGGTTGCCGAGAAGTCCGGCAACTTGAAGGGCACTTTTGTCCGTGCCCTCAAGGAGGCAGCCGAGACATGTCTGCGGTGAGCGATGTTTTGGTGAAGCGGACGCCTGCCAAAGAGGTTGGTGTTTTGGAGCAGGTCGCGGAGCGCCTCCGCAAGGAAATCGACGAGCAGGCCAGGGTAATTGAAACTCTCCGCGAGGAGAATGACAAGCTGTATCTCGCGTCCAAGTCATCTGGACCCCCTGGCACTGCTAATGCTGGCAACATATCAGCAGAGAAGCTGGCAGCCGATATCGCTGCCCAGGTAGAGAGGGCCCTGTCTGAGAAGACCTTTGCCCTGGCGATTCCCACGCCCGGGCCAGCTTCACGACCAATGAGCCCAATGGACTTGGCTGTCCCGTCTGACCCAGCTCTCGCTCCGCGGTCGAGCGGGCGGGCGGCCAATCAGGCCCAGAAGAAGGAAACTCCAACCGCCACTGTCCCGTCACCTCAGAAGGAGGAGACTTGGGCCACAGTGGCGAAGAAGAAAAAGAAGCCCAAAGCGAAGGCGGCAACTCCATCTGCCGCCAGAGAGCCACCAGCGGCTCCCGCCGCCCGGCGCCGACCTTTCTGCGGTTCCGTCCGCTCCCGTCGGCGCCAAGAAGAAACCCGCCAAGCGGCGGAAGAAAAGAAAGAAGCCCCAAGTTCGCGTCCCAAAAGCACCAGCAGTGGTGCTAACGCTGGATATGGACGCGGCAAAGAGGGGCCTCACGTATGAGGCCGTGTTGTACAAGGCCCGCCAGAACATTGACCCTGGCGAGCTTGGGGTTAGTGGCGGCCTAAAGATGCGGACTGCTATCACTGGCGGCCGCATTCTTGAGATGCCCGGCTCGGACGCCGTACTGGCCGAGCGTTTTGCGGCCAAGCTTAAAGAAGTTTTGGGGGAGGAAGTACGGGTCACCAGGCCGGTGAAGAGCAGGGAGCTGCGGATCACCGGCTTGGACGACTCAGTAACAAAGAAGAGCTGGGCTGGGTCATCTCCCAGAAAGGGCAGTGCGCAGCAGGCGACGTGAGGGTCGGAATAATAAGACGCGGCGGGCGTGGCATGGGCTCGGCATGGGTTCAGGTCCCCGCTGAGGCAGCCAAGATCTTGGTTGCCTCAAGAAGACTGACGGTGGGGTGGAGCTCCGCACAGATCACTCTGTTGGATGCTCGCCCTGTCAGGTGCTTTAGGTGCCACGAGCTCGGCCACACAAGGCTAAACTGCTCGTCAGAGGAGGACCGCAGCGGTCTCTGCTACCGCTGCGGTAAATCGGGTCATCTGGCGGCCACGTGTTCGGCCGCCCCCTCCTGCGTCTTATGCGCGGCCAAGGGACGGCCAGCGACTCACGTCGTCGGAAGCTCGGGGTGCACAAAACCCCCGAGCAAGAAGGGAAGCAGCGTTGCCAAGGGCGGGCCAGCCGCCTCCAAGGGCGGGCCAGCCGCCTCCAGGCGGGCCTCCAGCGCCAAAAAGGCACGGCGCCGCGGGTGAAGCACCAGCAGGTAGTTGGTTGGGGAACCACTACCTGCATTGCACAGGTCCCCGCGAAGGTCGGGTAGTCCTCAGTGGCCTGAGGCTCCCGTCGACGGAGATGTCCGTTAGCGCCAGGGCGGACGTAAATGGTCGGTATACTTTCCCATTGTCCGTCCCTGAAATGCGCGAGAAGGCCACCGTCAGGTTTTAGTGGGTAATTGCGGCACCTTCCATCTTTGCCGCACTAGTCCACATAACCCGGCGCCCCTCCCCAAGGGGCGCGGTAGGCGAGGCCTTTCCCTGACAAAAAAAAAAAAAAAAAAAAAAAAAAAAAAAAAAAAAAAAAAAAAAAGGTTAGGGGTGGGGTGCATGCCGGGTTACCTCCTCGTGTGCTTGGACTGTTGCTTGTCCTTGTTGAATTTAATTCGGCAGGGAACGGTAACAGTTTGGGCCGGTGCACCCTGGGCGACGGGGAATAATCTTAAAGTTTTACTTTGAGCATTATTCTTCGTCGGCTAAATACTCGGCGGGGCTGGCTGTCCTCTGCCCCTCTGCTTTAGCAGAGGCGTATGTGGGCGGTCAGGGGGGGGCAAACCGTTACTCCCAGTCTGGGAGCCGGGGACCGGTTGCGACTTTTCGATCTTTTCGCACGGTCAAGAGGAGCCAACCTCAATAAAAAACCCCTAAATCCCAAGGTTCGAAGGCGCGCCGAGGGGATGGATGGCCGGGGGGGTAGTCTCGGTCGCTAGCGCAAGAAGGGGGGGCTGCTGCGCCCGGAAGCAGTCTACAAATCATGGCAGGTCGCGAATTTGAAATAAGTCCCCGGGCGGGTCCCAGTACGCCTTGTGCTGCTGGGGAATCCCGTACGTCCTCTACGGAGGGCGGTGGCCCCACGTATTACGGGGGGGGCCCAAATCGCGTCGTACCATCTGGTACGTTTTCGAAGGAAGTTAGTGGTGTTACTCGGCCATGTTCTGTCATGGTCGAGCGGTCTCCAGTGCCGCCTATCAGGCACTATGAAGAAGAAGACGAGTATACCGAATCGGACGAAGACGTTAGGGATCTGGTGTACGGCAGCATGTCGTCACTGGCGTCTGAAGCGGGCTCCAAACGTAAGAGACAGGAAGTTTCTGGTTCCGACAGTGAAGAGGAAGTTGCTGGTGCGCCGCCTCGCGGTGGTGCATCAAAGAGAGGACGTGGTCGGCCGCCGACGACCGGGCAATACGCCGGTCTTGCGAAGGCTAAGAAGGCACTTAATGACGAGAGGGAACGAGAGCTGAGACTTCAAGCCGAAGAGGAGATTGTGGGCATTGCGGAGCGTATTCGCGCGCGCCGCACATCTGGCAGTCTGGCGCTGCAAAGCTCGATCTCCCATCCCGAGCTGTCATCTGACGAATTATTCGAAAGATTGACACAAAATGCCCAATGCGTTATGAAGGTAGCACAGACGTCGAGCAATCTTAAGGGCACCTACATCAAAGCCCTTAAGGAGTCTGCACTGAGTGTTGGTCAGGTGGTGCAGACGTTGTGTCGACGTACAGATAACGACGAGGTCCGGGTACTGCAAGAGGCCATGAGGCAACTTAAGGCCCAGAACGAGGAACAGAAGAAAGAAATTGCCAGCCTCCGGGAGGAAATTGGCAAGTTAAAGAAGTCCCGAACATCAGGGACGGAGACGACGACCCAGAGCACTTCACCTGACGCTCTGGCGGCCATAATTTCGGCTGCGGTTGATAAGGCACTCTCTAATCGGACGTCGACACGGGCGATTCCTAATGACCCGGAATTAATTTCGCGTCCAGGCAGTGCTATGGACTGTTCTTCCGCGACACCTGTCCCGCGGCAAAGTGGGCTGGCTCGTCAACGAGAAAATAAAGATCAGAGGAGTGTGGACCCACCATCCCAACCTGAGGTGGCCTGGTCGACAGTAGTTAGTCGAAAGAAGAAAGGAAAGAAGGAGAAAACGGTGTCAGTTCCGGCGCCTCAACCAGCTGTTGTGGCTTCAACCAACCAACAAAACAGTTGAGAAGCGGAAGCCCGCCAAACGGCGGAGAAAAAAGAAGAGGGCTAGTATCCGGGTCCCGAAAGCGCCAGCTGTGGTTCTTATGCTGGACGCGGAGTCGCAGGAGAGCGGCCTCACCTACGGGGCCGTTATCGCCAAGGCGCGAGAAAAAATAAATCCAGCAGAGATTGGTATTGAGGGGATGAGGATGCGCACTGCTGTGACGGGGGCGCGCATATTGCAACTGCCGGGGGCAGACAAGTTCAAGGCGGACCTCTTTGCTAGGAAGTTGAAGGAGGTTCTGGGAGATGACGTCCGAGTGTCAAGACCGGTGAAGTGCAGTGAGCTGCGTATCACCGGCCTTGACGACTCAATAACAAGAGGGGAGCTTTCGTTAGTGATCGCTAAAACAGCAAGTTGTGGTGAAGCCGCCTTCAAAATAGGCGAGATTCGGCGTTTGGGGAGGGGAATGGGCACTTGCTGGGTGCAGGCCCCTGTCGAGATTGCGAAGTCTTTGGTTGCCGCGGGTAGGCTTCTCGTGGGATGGAGTTCGGCACAGGTCACACTGTTGCCGACTCGCCCACTTCGTTGTCACCGCTGTTTGGAGTTGGGGCACTCGAAATCGATGTGCAAGAGTGAGGTTGACCGCAGCGGTCTCTGTTACCGCTGCGGTAAGTCGGGGCACCTTTCGGCGTCGTGTGTGGCGACGCCCTGTTGTGCGCTCTGCGCATCAAAGGGTCGTGCGTCAACCCATGTCGTGGGGGGTTTGGGGTGCATCCCACCCCAAACAAAGAAGTCCAGCGGGGGGCGCGTCGGGGCCGGACAAGCCGGCAAGACAGCGCGCACCGCGGTCGGGGCCAGCAGGTAGTGGTTGGGGCATCACTACCTGCATTGCACAGGTCCACCGCGAAGGTCGGGTTACCTTGTGGTCGAGGTACCCGTCAGGGGGGGAGTTTTATTTGCGTAGGGCGGGTAATGAGCAAAGGTCTGACTGACGCCTTTGCCCGCCCCTGAAGCGCGAGATGGCCACCGTTGGGTTTTAGTGGGTAATTGCGGCACTTTTCGATCTTCTGCCGCACTAGTCCCACATACCCACGCCGGTGATACCCCTCGGCGTGGGAGGCGAGGCCTTTCCCAACGTAAAAAAAAAAAAAAAAAAAAAAAAAAAAAAAAGGTTAGGTTGGGGTTTACCTTTCCATTGTCCGTCCCTGAATGCGCGAGAAGGCCACCGTCAGGTTAAAAAAGGTTGGGGTTACACCCCGGAATCGCGCCGAGCCTCAACCCCAATGGACGTGGTGCAGGCCCCGACTACGGCTCAGTCCCCGATTTTGGGATCGAGCCGAGTCAGTGTTGTAAGCCGGAGATCGGCTGCGTCGGAGGTAGCTGCCGCCACCCCGCCTCCCCCTTTACAGGAGGCGTGGTCTACGGTGGCAGCGCGCGGCACCAAAAAGGGGAAAACAAAGTCGGCCAGTCCGGCTGTGAAGCCGCCACAGCCGAAGCCGGCCAAAAAGAAAAAGCGGAGGAGACGCAGGAGGCGTAAACAGCCGCGGGAGCCCAAGTCGCCGGCGATCGCGCTAACCATCACTGCGGATGCGGCGAAAGGCGGTCTCGATTACGCGGCCGTCATTAAGAAAGCCCGCGAAGGGATTAACTTGGGGGAGATGGGGATACCCGAGGGCATCCGCATGCGCACCGCCATGACAGGCGGGCGCATAATTGAGATCCCGGCAGATGCGCTCAAGGCCGATGTGCTGGCCAGGCGCATGGAGCGGTTGCTTGGTGACGATGTCCGGGTCACCAGACCGGTGAAGTGCAGTGAGCTGCGCATCACCGGCCTGGATGACTCCGTCACCAAGCAAGAAGTGGTTTGGGCCGCATCCCAAAAGGCGGGATGCGGCATGGGCGAGCTAACGCCCGGGGAGATTCGCCGCCAGGGCAGAGGCCTTGGCAGCATGTGGTTGAGGCCCGGTGGCCGCCGCAAAGCTGCTAGCCAAGGAGCAACGCCGCCTAGCAATAGGCTGGAGTATGGCGCGGTTCGGCTCCTTGAACCGCCCAATGCGGTGCCATCGCTGCCTCGAGGTCGGCCACACGATGTCGACCTGCGAGGCGGAGACAAACCGCAGCGGTCTCTGTTTACCGGCTGCGGCAAGCCAGAACACAAGGCGGCGGCATGTCGCACACCCTCATGCGCACTATGCGCTAGCAAGGGTAAGCCAGCCAACCACATGCTCGGCAGTAGGGTGCCCTCCCGCCCCTGAAAGGCCGAGAGCGACGCGCGGAGCCGGGCCAAGGGTGGGTCAGCCACCGTAGCCGGGAGTTCCGTAGAGGCCAGCGGGCAGTAACTGGGGAAGTTACTGTCCGCATTGCACAGGTCTCTGCGAAGGTTGGGGCATCCAGTGGCTGGATGTCCCATCGCGTAGCACATTGACGCAGGGCGGGGGGTTTGACGCTGACGTTCGTAAGAGAGCCCTGCCCCTCGTCCCAGAACGCGCGTAGGCCACCCAGGGTTTTAGTGGGTAATTCCGCACGATGGCGACTAGTCCCACATAACCGGTGCCTCCCCAGTGGCACGGTATGCGAGGATTTCCCTGGGTTACAAAAAAAAAAAAAAAAAAAAAAAAAAAAAAAAAAAAAAAGGTAGGTTGGGTCGTGGTGAGATACCTCTCGGATGGTGCACCTGGTAAGTCCCAGTTTTTGGACGGCTAAATCTCACCAACAGGCGCGGCTATTTGACACTTTACGTCGGCTAGTCGGGCCGCCCGTAAACCCCAATCACGGGGAACGGTGGCCGGTGTCTCAGTCTGAGACGCGGGCCGCGTGGAGACAACCACTATAAAAACCACGGGGGGGTTGCCGCTCCCCATCTCCTCTGCTTCAGAGGCTGCTGGGAATGGCTAGGGCATACCGTATCCCCAGTCTGGGGACGGGACCGATGCGATTTCCATCTTTCGCACGGTCGCGAGGAGCAACCTCAATAAAAAAAA